>CM070637.1:20236855-20394355 GCA_036346255.1 Ampelocalamus luodianensis
GCTCGAACCCAACTCGAGCTCGAGTCCGACCGCGCCGCTTCGGTTTAGCCACACCGCCTAATCGCACCGCCGAGCCCGATCGTCATCACCGTCCGATGCACATCGTGGCCCACGTGCGCTCAAACAATCGGACCGCCCTATTGCACCAGTGGTCTCGACCGTCCATTCTAGATCCAACGGCCGGCATCTTCCGATCGAGTCGAACCGCTTAGTTGAACCGCACTGCACTCGACTCGCGCCGCTTCACCACCGCCGCCGTGTGGGTCCTCATGTCGTTCTTCCTCGCCGACTCGCGCTTACCGGAGCTCGGCGGCGCGCGCATGCGTGCCACGCAGCTCGTCGCTACCACTCCGGGGACGCGTGTCTGCCTCCAGAGGATCGCCTGGAGTCCATCTACCTCCTAGGATCATCCATTCCTCCTCGCAGCCATTCTCGTGCCTTCTCCACCCATTTCTTAGCTTCAGCCGGAGAAGAAGGTGAGGCGGCGCCACCACCTCACTGCCGCTCGTGCTTCCGCAACCCCACATCCAACTTCCTTGTTCATCGCCGCCTCCATTTTGCCCAGCCCGGATCTTTGGTATCCAGTGGATCGCCTGGGGCAACTTCATCGCTCGCGCCTCCAGCCTTCGCCCCAAGTCTTTTGGCGATCCGTGAGTCTTTAGCCTCGCTTTGGTCCTCGTGATCGCATTTCTCCACCGAGTCTAACGGTGGGTTCGTTTTCACCTTTGTGCATCGTTGAGGGCGTGCGCCATTTCTTCTCAAGCTCTGTTCGCCGTGACAATTCCCGCCACCTCGGACCTTCTTCATCGGCGTTATCTTGTGCTTATTGCTCCACGAGCCGAGGCGATCCCGAGGCGCACCTTTCGGTCTTCGGCCCGTAGCATCTTCTCCGCGAGACCGTGTCTTCTTCTCCGCCTCCGTTCGCCGCCACCGCCGCATCCTCGAGGTCCCGTGTCGCCGCCATCGGGCCATGAGGTGCTTTGGTGAACTCGGGAGCCACTCGCGAGTCCAGGAACCACTCAGCCTCGGATCCTCCACTGCGCCGCAGCCGCGCGCGCGCTGAACTCCGCCGAGCCGCCAGGCGTTAAGGTCTAACTCTCCTCATTAGTGCTAATCATCTTTAGTCTCAGATCACCGACTTGTGGGCCCCTTATCTTAAGCGCTTAGAAATTTTAATTCGGCCGCTTTAACCCTCTCGAGTCCATGACATGTGGGTCCTCTCACCGGTTTAGGTGTTGCGTAAATTAGTGGAATACATTTCGTTGTTAGCGCACGATTTTTCCCAATAATGATTAGGTTCAAGACGCTTGGTAAATGGGAAGGCGATTCTCCAAATCGCGCTCGCACGCCACCTTCTGGCTGGTGGGCCTGAGTCGACCGGTCACACAGTGCTCGTCCCACCGGCCGATGACCGTGGGTTGGTTGGGTGCTAGTAGGAAAAGTTTTCAATACTTTTAGAATTTCCGAATTGATTTTCTTTTACACTGTTAATCCTTTTAAACTTAGAAAATTCATAACTAATTCATTTCTTATCCAAATCAAGTGAAACCAATTTTGTAAATTCTCATTTTTTAGTGTACTATTTATCAGTATAGGTTTTAGATATGTCTCTGTTCATAAAATTTTGATAAATAATTAAATGATGTTTTTATGCATTTTTAGCTTAGAAAATTCCTAGAAAATTCTCTATAACTCCAAAAATATTGTTTTCTGTTTCTAAAATTTTGTAAAATCATGTTTTAGCTGCTGTGTGAAATTTGTGATCTTTAGATTAATTTGAAGTTTGGTTATTGTCGGTGTTATTTGTTCTTATTTGCTCGTTTTGCTTAATCGATAGATTGCGACGATTCTGGTATTATCGAGTGAGCCTCAAAGAACATATTGAGCAAAGAACAACTGTGCAAGCGCTTGATCATGTTAATTCCTTTATGTTCAAACTAATATTTTATTTGCAACTCATATGTACGCATTGCTATTTTGTTGTTAAAATATGGGTAGTGAGCCTTTTAGTTGCACAATCAGAGACAAATGATAATCCTCTACTACCGAGCCTAGGTTATTTGTCGTGATTGGAGATCGGATGATCTCTTGTCACTTAGTAGATCCGGTCATTTTCGCTTAGACATGCTTAGCTATCTAGAATCGGCGGTTATCGACTTTAGTCAGAACCTTGATCATACAAAATTATTAAAACTTTATGATTCAAAGATTTTTGCTAAGTTACGTGTGAAAACTAAAAATGCAAACAAAATGATTTGGACTTGGGCACAATGGTAAGATTGGTGTGCTTTTGGGTGTGACCGAAAGGTGCCTAAGTCGATTAAGGACCGAGTTACTTGCGCCACCGCTCGAGCATTTTGCGTGCTAACCACACTAGAGTATATGGGACCTCTCTTGACTTAGTACTTTGGCGTGTATTGACTCGGGTCGCAGGAGGTCACAGGGAGGGATGGTGTTGGGAGCATGGTAGTTGTCCAAAAGCTTTATCCCGAGTGGTAGTTGTCTTTTCGGCTTTACCATGTCGTATGGATTTCTATCCATACGGGCGGCTCGTAGTTAATACACAATATTGGAAAGCGCCTCGTAGGACTTAGCCGTGCAAAGATACCTTCTAAGTGTGCTTCGCTTAAAGCGATGCAAGTGTGGGTACAGTGGTACACCCTCGCAGGTTAAAACTATTCGAATAGCCTCGCCCTAGGTTATGGACACGCCGAAACGCCCCTAAGAACTAGACTACAATATTTAAATTAAAATTTGATGGGTTGGTATGAACGGTGTTCATACTATTGTTGTGGTGACTAATGGGTTAGTCACTTCCGTGTTGTTGTCTCTTATCTATCTTATTATTGTGGGATACTTGTTGTTAGTTCAAAATTAAAAATGAATTGCAAACGTGCTTTCAACTGTATTACATTATTGCAAACAAATATTGCTTTGTGCTAAAATGAGCCATACAGCCTCCACTGAAATAAGCCTGCATGTAGTTATGCATAGGTCTGCTAGTTCACACGTCAGTCTTGTAAGTACAAAAATAATTTTTGTACTCATATGCTTTGCTTAATATTTTTGTTGCAGAAGAGGCAGGTGAGCCCCAAGGGCCATACTTCTGTGAGATGTGCGGGTTCTGGGACGACTAGCTTAACGGTCCGGTCGGTTGCCTTGTGGGCTAAGGCACACTGATTGGCTTTGTTTATAGCCATCTTATGGCACTTTTGCTTCCGCTGTTTATTTAGCTACCTGTTGTATTTTGGCCGGTCGGCCTTTGTTGTAATAACTCTACTGTTGTCATCTGTTTATTAATGTGATGTTTGGACTCTATGTTTAGAATGGAGTCGATGCTTAATTTTGTGAAGAGGTGTGCATACTGCAGTTCTGGGAAGTATGCATGTCTCGAGGTTTAGTTTATTTGAATTGTGATGCTAGGACCAGGTGGTTGGTTAAGCATTACAAGCCAAATAAACTGGGGTCCTCACAATAACCCATTACTGTTCATTGGGCCTGACACTGTTCGCCTGAAACCCTAAATTCGACAAATATACCCATTTCGACCGTTTCGAGCCCATGAATCCATTTATCAACTCCGTTTCACCTAATCAAGTTCCAGATAAATCTTATTCACCACACCACCTTTCTCTTTTAATTCTTTTTCGAGTTTTACTTGCATTTTGTTCCCGTATCATTCCTTGTCGAGCCAAATATTTATTTGGTTTATTTTTCTTGCGCTAGCTTTTGAGTTCGACGAGCACGCATAGGAGAACCTTGGACAAGTCACAGGAGAAACCGAACATTTCGAAGACTACGAGCAAGAAAGCAAGTTGCATCCCTTGAACATTTTGAGCCTATATTCCATGTATTTATATTGTTACTTTCATTGTTATATTTGAGTCAATTATTTCAATAAAAGAAATAATACTTTGGAATGCCATGTTAAATAGATAAATTCCCCAACCACACATACAAACCCTCTTATTCCTTGTAGGCCATATTCACTTTTACAAATCTAGGTCACATAAAATAATAGCAATCATTCCACAATATTACCCAAAGCTTTATTCTATACACTGTTAAGGAAGGTTGGCTTTAAGCCAATAGGATTTGGTGGAAAGTTGAGGGTTGAGACCAGAAGGATGGACAATACAATATACTTGATAAAAGTGAGCCATCGGTGAGACCTGGAGGTGGACAACCACAAGTTGGTAAATGGTCCATCGCCTCACTGGATGACAAGTAAAGATAAGAACTTTGTACCAAGTAATAGACACAGATCTCGCGTAACTACATGTGTGGTATATCCAACTTGACTTAGTACACTTCTCTTCCAATTGAATATCTACGGATGTCAATCGCTTCTTCGTGATAGAGCAACATGAATGAGGGTGAGTCGAGTGCCCTGCTAGGGCACTCGCTGAACTACACAACGTTATGGTCCCGGCAGCATCGAAGTGCAAATTCCACTATTGATCGGTGGTCTCCCGAGGGTTGTATGGATTCTGAACCTACCGGGTAGAGACTAAAAAGGTTAAGGAGTGGAAAAGACATTGTTATCTCGACTCAGTTGTGCGCTATCGTGTTGCGTGTATATAGCTTGACAGTACGAGTATGAGATTTATTGTGGGTAAAGTTGGGCAATGTCGAACCCTGGAGCGAAGGATCCCGAATTCTCTGTGTTTATACACTAGTCCAGAATTTCTAGTGTACACAGTCAAACAAAAGTGATAGCAAAATCATATCACGCACTTTATTCATAACAAATTCTGAGTTTATTACAAAAAGGGGCCTGAGGCCAAATAGAAAAGAAATAGCACAGCGGAAGACAGAATAGTAGTAGACCACACGACTTTCTACAGGCAATCGTCTGGGGGCGTAGCCTAGTCGTCAAGATCCTCACCGTCCTCATAGAGGTCTTCTCCTGAATAAAGATTATTCAGCAAGAGTAAGCACAACTTCCGTGCTTGCAAGTTACACCCAATATTGAAAAGATAATGCATGCATAAGGTAAACAAAGGATAATGGCAGGGTTGTTTTGCGTAAACAGCATTTTCCGGTTAAATACCAATAATAATTTCTAAGGCCAGTTTTTATACTATAACTAAAATCAGTGTTTAAGATGACAATTAATAGTGGATAACCTCCATTGATTGAATGGTGAAGGATACCCTCCTATCACTTGGCTAACCGCCCAACTTTTACCGTAGGATTATCCATCCCAAAACCATCTGTTGAAATCATTTATAAACCAAAAACAAGTCTAACTTAGAGTGGCTTTGCTAGCATGTCCATGACCGCGGACGCGGCTATTCGAATAGTTTCTACTCTGTAGAGTTTGTACAGCTTTACCCACACGAGATAATTTGCTTTTAATGTCGGCCAAAGCACACTTCCGAGGGCGTGTGACTAAGCAATTATCATGAGGTCGTTACAATGCAGTGTCTTAATGTATTTATGCCCTCTAAGGTTTCGCTACCATTGGACTAACCATCCTCTGGGAGCCCCCTCTTGCGCCAGGTGGGACTAATGTCTAACCAACACCCACACATACAATATAGCACAAATAACACTAAGACGCCACAAATTATTTAGCCAAATCTGTCCCATTCCAGACATGTGGTGGTACGGTAAGGCGTAGCAAAATACGCTCAAAGACCGGTCCTTAACTGACTTGGTCGTCTTTCCATTAAAACCCTGGGCCTTAATCCTAACCAGATTAGGCTCGTCCATGAACCTGCACCCACCATCCATCCATCTCGCCCAAGTTCAAACCCATTTTATTTTATTTAGAGTAAAAACCTCTTTATACACCTTTCGTGGTAAAACAATACCACAGAATCAAATTTAAAATCAAATTGTAAATGATTTGGCTAAACCTTCCCAAATTCATAAATATGATCTAAGCATAGCTAAGCATATGACAAATTTTACCTAAAGGTGACAAAGCATTCATATTTAATAATCAAATTGGCCATACCATGGAAGTTGGGATAACTATATACAAAAACAGGACATTCAAACATTTATATAAACATATGCATGCAATAGTAATTTAAAAACAGGAATTAAATAATTTAAAATATTGGGAACAATATGATCAATAGTGTAACTTGTCTTCGTTGAAGTCTTGAAACTCTAAATCGTTAGAAGGATCTAACTCTCCGGAGTCGTCGAGGTCTATAAGCGAAAATACGACAAATTAACTTCAAATTCAAATAAATTCAAAAGGATAATTAAAATTAACTCCAAATTGAAATATTTTGGTTTAAATAGCTAGATTATAATTTTATAAAGATTTTGCAACTTGAACCACCCAATTTGGAGTTCAGATGCAAAAGATATGAATTTTTGAAGTTTTAAACTAAATCTGCAAATTAATTGAATTTTCTGAATTATTTTTCTACTGGAAAAGCTAATTATTGCGCAATGCTGGCGTCATCGGCTGGGAAAATTGGATTTCGGCCAATTTATTTTCCTACGAAAAAACAATAGTGACTGACATGTGGGCCTGCGGTCAATGGACTGGGTCCACGAGACGGTCAACGCCCACGGTGGACGCGGTACGCGATGCGAATCGGTGGTGCGGTCTTTGGTGTGTAAGCTGATGTAGCGCCACGTAGCGCTGACCCAGCCGACACGGGGACAACACGAGGGCGCCTGGTCCGACGTGGCAGCAGAGCTGGAGGTGACGAGGCTGACAGCGAGGAGGGCGGCGCTCGGGTCCGCCCGACAACGGCGAACGATGGCGGCTTGCTGGCGGTGAGTGGTACGGTTGTGACCAAGAGGCTAATGTGAATCTATTGACATACCTCCGGGTGGTCGGGGTGGACTGTGTGGCCGGCGGCGAACCTTTTTGCGGCTGAGTACTTCGGGTGATGCCGGCAACGGCGTTCCGGCGGTGCTCCGGTGGCAAGAAGGTGCGCACGAGGTAAAGCGTGGTCGTGCGAAGCCGTTGGTGGGGTCGGAGTGGTTAGGAGGTCGACGACGGCGGCGCAATCGGTGGTGGAAGGAGGTTTGGCCGACAGCGAGGAAATGCCAAATCCGGCGAGCTCGAGGGGGTAAGGGCGAGGTGAGTGGTGGCGTTGGGTTTTGTGCCGGGAGGCGGTGCTGGGGCACCCTTTTATAGGTCGAGGGCGACGGGGGTTCGTCGTGGCACGCAAGAAGCTCCCGCCGGTGTCCGTGGCGGAAATAGGGGAATCGGGGCCAGAGATGGAAGGGACAAGACAGAAACGGGCACGATTCGGTGCGGTGGTTTTAATGCGCGCGAAATTCCGGTGATTCGATCAGGATTCAGCCGTGTATGGAAGCTCCTTGAAGTGTGTCCATGGCGGGTTGCGCGGTCGAGAAAAGGAAAGGTGAAGCGGAGAAGAAAGGAAAGAGGAAGAAGACGGGGTGAGGCGGCCCACTTGTCGGCGACCGCAGAGAAAGGAAAGGGTGGGTGGCGGCTGAGCCGTTGGATTAGATCCAACGGTGGATGGAGGGCGAGGGCGCGGCTGAATCGCCGGGCCGGCTGGGCCGTGCGGGCGCGGAAGGAAAGCGGGCCGGAGATGGTTTCGGCCCAAAGACTGTTTGGATTTTATTTTGGTTTTCTAATTAAATTTAATTCTGGTAACTCAATTAGGCTTTAGAATATAGCAAATTAAGTCCAAAAATTTTGAGAAAATTCACATAAATTCTCTGGAGCATTTGGGACTTGAATAAAATAATTCCCACTATTATTTGGTAATATATTTTGCAGATAAAATTGTTTAGCTTCAATTTGATTAAGTAAAAGCTTTTAAAAAATTCAGAAAAATCCACAAAAATAATTAAACTCTATTTTCAATTGGAATTTGAAATTTGGGCTGTTACAAGCAACTCTGCAGAGTATAATTAATGGTATTCGAATACACCGTGCTTCTGGTTAATGAAGCTGTGTTTATGGGTGATTGCAGCACTATAAGGACCTCCCTCGGGTTGCACCAAGAGAGATCTCCCAAGACCTCCTAGGGGTCCGACAGGACCACCTGGAGGTCTGAGAGGTCCTCCAAGACCACCCGAGGAGGTCTCCAGGACCACTCGGAGTGCCTCCAGGACCACCTACGAGGACTTTGAAAGTCCACCCGAAGGTCCTACAAGGCCACCCGATGGTCCCAGACTCTGTGCTTACTGAGCTAGTCCCATGATCAGTCCTGCTAGCTCGCATAGTCATACATTGATGTGATCAAATCCATACAACAAGCTATGAAGAAGCAAAATACAACTTAACATATATTAACAAAGACCTTTCGGTCAACCTTCTTACAGGGGTTTGCCGCACAGGCTACAACAAAAGAACTCTTTTGCAGTGGAAATAAAAACACAGACGCGCAGAGCGAACCGATCAACCCACAGGCTATCGAGTGGAGGACGTCCCCTAGCACGCATGGCTTCCAAAGACCTCTTCTTCATGGAGCTTTGAGCTCTCTGGAGTTTCCTGTCTGCTGATTGAAATAGAGGGCACAAGCCATGAGTACTTTGAATGTACTCAACAAACCGTGGGGCAAGGTATGCAAGTAATATTCATGCAATGGCTTGACAAATGAGAACTGTAAGGTTAGTTTGCATAAAACAATATTTGACTGTGAATACATAAATAGATTTCAAAGCTAAAGTTAAAAGCCAAAACAATAATACATAAGTCCATTTGTTTTAAAGGAGGGCGTGAGTACCAACTCACTCCCAGGACAGCCTTGGTCGCACCCACGACCATGACCATTCCCAAACAGCCCTGGTCACACCAACGACCAGTACCACTCACAAGACCACTCCAGAGTTCCAAGACCTCCTCTGGGCACCAACCCTGGAGCATCCAGGACCACTCTAGAGCTACCCAAGACTATTTTTGAGAAAAGATCTATCCCTCGTTCGAAATCTCTAGGCATGTCCATAATCGAGGACGCAGCTATTCGAATAGATTTACACTCTGCAGAGGTGTACAACTTTACCCACACTCAGATGGAGCATAACGAGCCAAGTGGTTGAACTCGTAAAGGTACTCCATCACTGACTTACGCCCTTGCTTGAGCGCGAGAAATTCCTTCTTCTTCAGCTTCATCAAGTCGGTAGGGATGTGAGCTCGACGGAACACAGTCCGGAACTCCTCCCAAGAGACGGTGTGGCCGGCGGGCTGCATGGCCAAGAAATTCTCCCACCAAGAGAGTGCTACCCCCTACAGCTGATGGGAGGCAAAGAGTGCCTTGTCGTGATCCTGGCACTGGGCAACATCGAGCTTCCGCTCAACCTGACGCAGCCATCATGCGTCCCAAAGGTCCTCTGACTGGAGAAGGTGGGGGGCTAAGTGCGAAGAAACTCAGCAAGACCCCCACGAGGCTGATGTCCACCCCCTTACCCGGATCCTGAGGCACCGGTAAGGGCGGAGGTGTTGCGCGCAATAACATCCAACAGGACCCTCCTGTCCTCTGAACGGTTGCGCTCGATCTATAGAAGAACCTCAGCCATGGTTGGAGGAGGCGGGAGCTCCTCATCCAAACCAGGCTGCTGACCACGGCCGCTACGAGTACCTCCAGCCATCCTGGGACAAGGAAATTTGGGTTAGCAACAAAAACCTTAAATCTAGAAGTTGATGAAAGCGAAAAGCTAACGATTAGGGGAATGAGGTATCACCCTAAACGAAAGACAAAATAACAAGCATATAAACTTTAAATGCTTCCAAAGAGGCTCCAAAACAGCAAGGGGAACACCAAACCAAATCTCAACTTCTCGATGCCATTAACCCGTATTGAATGAACGAGTAATGGGTTGAGAAGATAAAATTTCAGCACCCTACATCAAGTCTAACACTACTCAAGAGCAAGGTTAAGGCGGCAAAAATATTGCTAGATACTTAGCTAACTAGCATCACATCTTACCATTTTATTCCCACAAGTTTTAGTTGATTAACCTCTCGTTTTCTACCCTATTTAGGACCATTGAGCTTGCTGTCCGGAAATTGAATGATCGCTGTTCAGATTTTGCATCCAAGCCTCCTAGCCGAAACCTTCAACTTCGGAAGCTTCAAAACCATGAAAAGGGCGGCTAGCACTTCAATTTGCCAAACTCATTGGTTCCCAAAACCCAATTAATCGATAACAACTATCTTTGGAGGGAAGGAGAGGAAAACAACTTTCAAAACTCAAATCAGAGCAAGATGAGAGAAGAAAGCTAAGATAGGTAAGGAATAAAATCTGAGAATTTACTTAGGCTTTCATAAATCATTTGATACTTTGAAATTAAGTTTTCCAAAATATCCTAAGGACGGCCAAGCTTGGGTTACTACGGTTGGAATGGCTCTGATACCAACTTTGTGAGGACCCCGGTTTATTCGGCTTGTACTACTTAACCATCCACTTGGTCCTAGCAGTACAATTCAAATAAACTAAGCCTCGAGATATGTATACTTCCTAAAATGCAAAGATACACACCTCGATACAAAATCATACATCAATTCCATTCATTCACATAGAACCGAAGCACAACACTAAATCAAAGACATACATAACATAAAGAGTTATTACAAACAAGAGGCCGATCGGCCAAATGACATACAACTAGATAAGTAAACAGCGGAAGCAAAAGAGCCATAAGATGGCGATAAACAAAAGCCAATCAGTGTGCCTTTACCCACAAGGCAACCAACCGGACCGCTAGGCTAGTCGCCCCAAACACCACCGCAACACAACTCACAAAAGTGAGGCCCTTGGGGCTCACCTTCTTCCTCTGCAACAAAACAATTAAGATAGCATCCGAGTACAAAAATTATTTTTGTACTCGCAAGAACTGACTTGTAAGATAACAGAACTATAATTAACTACATGCAAGCTTTATTTAAGTGGAGGAGGCTCGACTTATTTTCAGCAAAGCAAGTTTTATTCGCAATACAAGAATACATTAAAAGCGTGTTTGCAATTAATTTCTATTTTTCAAATAACAGAGAGACAATTATAACAATAGGTAGAGGACAACAACATCCTAGAAGTGACTAACCCAATAGTCACCACAACAATAGCATGAAGTACCCTTCATACCACCCATGTCAAGTTTTAAGTTTTAAAGGGTTGTAGTCTAGTTCTTATGAAATAACCAAGCGTGTCCATAACCTAGGACGAGGCTATTCGAATAGTTTTAACCTCGCAGGTGTACCAATGTACCCACACGATAGACCGCTTTCCACCAACCACGGTTACCATACTTCCTTTGGTATGCCGGCACGCTAAGTCTAACAGACGCTTCCAATGGATGATGCTAATTAAGAGCCGCAACCCACGGAGAAGGACACATTAGATGCCCTAACCGGTGCGCTAATGCTCCCCTCACAACACCACATTTTAAAACACCCACCAACCAGCTCATAATTAACACCTCCCAAAGTACTTAATCAAGAGAGGTTCCATATCCCTCTCGTGTGATTAGCACGCAACAATTGCTTGGATCAATGGCACAAGTAACTCGGTCCTTAGGGACTTAGGCACCATTCCACTCACACTCAACAGATCACACAAACATACCATTGTGCCTAAGCCAAATTATAATT
Source organism: Ampelocalamus luodianensis (assembly GCA_036346255.1). Classification (NCBI taxonomy): domain Eukaryota; kingdom Viridiplantae; phylum Streptophyta; class Magnoliopsida; order Poales; family Poaceae; genus Ampelocalamus; species Ampelocalamus luodianensis. Next base: position 20,248,395 of record CM070637.1, read on the forward strand.
TTTGTTTTCAGTTTTTGGTTTGCAAATTAGTAAAACACAAGGGCTGGACATAATGGAATAATAATAGCATTTGTGTGATCAAGATCACCGACTAAGTCGATGATCGCCCAATACTACCGATAACTAGGCATGGCTAAGTAATATTTATTCGTAATCTACTAAGTGACAAGAGATCATCCAACGAACTCTAATCACAGCAAATAACCTAGGCTCAGGTAGTAAAGGATAATTATTTACCTACAGATTATGCAACTAGAGGATTAACTAATCAATTTAACAACAAAATAGCAATGCATACATACAAGTTAAACAAAGTATTAGACTTTAAAAGTAATGGGATCAGATGGGAAATGATCAAACTGCTTGCCTGGCTGCTGTTGCTCACTATGCTGCAAAGGATCACTCTCAAGGATGGCACAATCGTCGGAACCTACCGAAAGAGCGAAAAAGAACCGATAAGAACAAAGAAAACAAAAAAGACTCTAAAACCAAAATGCTCCAAATGCTCTGAAAATTTTACAGCAGCAAGAGCAAGATTTAAAATGAATTTAGAAACAAGAACCAATTGATTTGGACTTTCTATGCAAAAGATATGATCAAAACAAATCAATTCGGCTGAAATTAAAATTAAATGAGCTTACTGTTCATAAATAATTTTCTAGAGGTTTTCTAGACTTGAAAATTTTATGATAGGTAGCTACTGACATTTTAAGGCTAACACAAGTGGTCTCACCTCATTTAGAGTTAAAATGATTTAGTTATGATTTTTCAAGTTATAAAAATGAACAAAACTAAATTGCATATGAACTCTTGCTGAAAATAGTAACATGCCTAAGGTCAATTTTAACAGCAAGCTTATCATTAGAGGGAGCCATCAGTATTGGATTCACTCAAAAAGGATTTACAGAGAATTAGTTATGCATTTTACAAATTTCAATGAATTTTAGACCACATTTTAGGTTGAAACAAGTTAACCTAGTTTATACTATTTTCTGCTACAGAAAATAGTTCAAAATCATACTCAATTTAAAGTTCATCTTACCACGTAGCTAACACGCTTTGAATTTCTCAAAAGGAGTTAAAACGAAATAGTTATTCACATTTGAAAACTAGAACATTTAAACATTTTGAAAATTTGGAGCTCTCGGGAGGTCTGGCTGAGCTGACAAAACTGGGGAGGTCGGAACCGTTGATGCGAGATCCAACGGCTCCAGAGCACCGGCGCACAGCGCGCCCAAGGGAGATCCCGACCGTTGATATCGAATCCAACAGTCCCGACCACTGGATGCACAGCACACGCGAAGGATCTCCTTGCGCACTAGGGAGGTCGTGACCTTCGATCTGGATCTGGTGGTCCCGAGCTCCACGAGGAGGTCCTAAGGCTCACTCTAAAAGGGGAGGTCTGGACGGCTAAGATCTCCCGAGGGGAGGTCCTAACGGTTCAGATCTGAACGAGAAGGTCCTAAGCGGTGAGCTTAACAGCGAGAGGTCTTGACGGCTAGGATCTCCCGAGGGGAGGTCTTAACGGTCACGATCTCCACAGGGAGGTCTTGCAAGGCAGGTGTTTAACAGAGAGAGGTTTGGACGGTTCAGATCCCCCAGGGGAGGTCCTGAACGGTCCAGATCTGGGCGGGGGAGGTCATGAGATTTCCTTAGGTGGTCCTTTTGCAAAGAGGACCCTAAGGGGAGGGTGATCCTAACGTCTGAGATTTAATCTATGGAGGTCTTTACGGCTAGGATTTCAGATAATGGGAGGTCCTGGCTGCAAGAGACTTATACCAGGAGATCTAACGGTCCAGATCGACAATGAAGAGGTCGTGAACGGCTAAGACCACAACCGGGAGGTCCTAGGACTTAGGTTTTTACAGAAAAGGGATCGATGGTTTAGATCTAATCACGAAGAGATCATTAAGGGCTAGGATTAACTGAAGAGGTCCTGGGACTTAAGCTTTCGCAGAAAAGATCCTACGGTTAGGATCTAACACGAGGGTGGTCTTGGACCTCCACGATGAACCCGAGGAGGTCCAAGGACTTGACAAAAACGCGACAACAGACCAGGACACCGACTTTGGTCACCGGCCCATCGCCGGCGACCACGGCCACGGCGGCGCGGATTAACAGAGGCAAAATGTCCGCAATACTATTGCGAACATTTTGAGGGCACTTTTGTCGCCGGAGATGACCTAAATCGCCGGCGAACTGGAACGGGGCGGAGACTAAAGTACGGGAAAAACGAAAATAGAGGAAACTTCGCCACGACCTAATCTACCTGGAGCTTAAGCTTTGGGAGGTTATCGCGAACTCACCTGGGCCCAGAGGAGGTACAAGGGAGGTCGTGGGAGTTCTAGCGGCGACGACCGCCACCGGAGCCGAGGAAGACGCCGCGGGGGAAGCACTCCTGAGCAAAAGAGGGCCAAAGAATGGTGGGGTTAACTTCAGAAGGGCCGCCAGAAGGACCTGGAACAATCAATTGAAGGAGAGAGCCACCTTACTGGAGGGAAGGACGAAGGCGGCGATTCACGGCGAAGAAGGGCCCGAGCCTTGATTCACCGCCTCGCGAGCACAAGCCAAACCAAGTTAGGGGACCGCACCAGAGGTCGAGAGGAGCGCCACGATGCTAGAAGAGGAGCCAGGGCCACTGAGCACTGTCGCGCAGAGGCTCCAAGGTCCAAAGAATGGCGGAAACAGAGCTCTAGAAATTTGCGCACGCGCCACAGAGAGAGCGGAGGTTCGCAAATGGTGCGGAAAGGAAGATAGGGAGGAGCACGTGGGCCTTTTGTAGCCGGTGAGCAACGGTCCCGGCGAGAGACACAACGGCGAGCTCAAGGCCCAACGGTTGTTGCGGCCGACACTGAGGGTGGGAGCAGCTGGAGAAGAGGTGGACTTACGGCAAGCTTCGTGCGCATTTAATGCACTAGACCAGAGACTTGCTGAACACGAGAGGATGGGACAGCGCTCAACCACTCTCTGCCATGGCATGCGCTCGAGGAAGAAGAAGCACAGCGGAGGAGGAAGGGTGGTCGTGGACCGCATGATGGGAATCGGACGGCTGAGGATGCACAGGGACCTCCGGAGGTTTAGAAAGGGCAGGGGAGGTCGTGGTCGTTGGATCCCAATCCAACGGCCCGCACATGAGCTCAACGGACCGCGCCCGAGCCCGACGCCGCTAGGTGGCTCGGTGCGACCACGACCTAGAGTCGGACTCGGGTCTGAGTCCAAGTCTGACTCAGACCAGGGTTTTAAATTGGGAGCTGGACTTTAGGGAATTAATTAAGGTATCAAATCAACTCCAAAATTTATGAAATTTTAACTGGAGCTTCCTGAGTTTAGGTTTAACCTCCCATAAAATTTCCAGAGTTTGTTGTGCACTGGGACTTTCTCAAGAAATTCCAGAAGATTATTTCAGAGGTTTGACCAGGGTTTGACTTGCCTCTAAAATATTTCAAATAAGTTCCAAAAATTATGAAATAATCCAGATGTGTCACCAAGCAACCCTAGAACCAAGGAAAATTATTTCCAAGGGTTTGCCACAAGATTTCACCAAGGAGGTTTTTGACTTGAGAGAATTGAGGATTTTAATTTTGGGATTTCCCAAAATTCCTTTACAAAAGTCTCTGAAGAGTTCAAGAGCATTAAGATGTAAGAAAAGTTTTAATTTCTACCCATTTTCTTACATTTGAAACACAAGTTGAAAATGGGGATGTTACAGCCTAGGTCAATGGCTCACAAGGTTAAGTCCTTAGTTGTTGCTCAAGCGAGATCATCTACAACCCAATGTGACTCTAGAACACCAACCCTGGAGCATCCACTACTCACTTCCGGCCTTCTCGTCCGAGCATAAAACAGTTTTGGAGTTCTAACCGGCCACTGGACCACCCAGTCCTGGCTCAACAACTTTTAGTTATAGGCAACAGATGCCGTGGCACACAGGCCACACTTCACATTATCAGCATCACAGGCCATTACTACACAAGCCACAACCCGTGTGCTGGGGGTAAGAATAACATTTGGTAAATTATCGTGAGACCAACGTCTACTGAAGCATGTCTAAGCAATAACGATACCCAGGTTGGCAATATCAATATAAGACCAACTAACAATACCCTTTCTAAGGTGTCCAAAGGAACATGCCAACATGTCGAGCATAAGTATTCAAGGAGGCATAATATCATGTAGGAAAATAGCTACGGCCCAAACCATTTTTATACAACTATGCAAGTTATCTTAAAACAAGGTACTTTTGCAAGATTGGTTCAATATGATCAAGGGTCCACGACTTGCCGCTGTTGATGAGCAAAACTTCGGTTAAGGTGGCTGGATCCACGATCTCCTCAGCAACAACTGGGATCTACACGTTCGCAAAGAAACCAAATAAATAAAGCAGCTCCAAGAAATCCAAAAAGAACTTAACTCAGAGCCAAAGGAGAAAAGGTCCACTGAGGGGGAGGTCCGAGAGGGAGATCCAACGAGAGGGAGGTCCAATCCAAGGAGGTCTGAACCAGAGGAGCTGGGAGAGCTCACCAGGACAGGGAGAAATCGAGGGAGAGGGTTAAGTGAAGAACAAGGAGGAAGTGGGTGCCCCTTGTGCACTAGTTAAAGGCAAAGAGGGAAATAAGAACACCACTAAAAGGAAGTGACCAGATTCAATGGTAGTGTGTCAAAGGCACACTGCCAGATGGTACAAAAAGGATTAGAATAGGTAAAGGATGTGACAAGAGAGTACCATGGGGTACCACCGAAGTGACCGCATTAAAGCACACAGACTTTTGCAGTACCACTGAGGTGACAAGAGGTAGGAAAAGATGAACAAGGTACTGTCAGGGCTGACAAAAGGGACCAGACAAACTTGGGTGAACAGATCAGTCAAAGAGGTGGCTGTGACCAGAGAGGTGGTCGTGACCGACAATGGGTGGTCTTGTCCACCAAGGTGGTCTTTGCAAAAAGGCCAAAGGTCGTGAACACAAGGGTGGTCCTGACCGCAAAGGTGGTCTTTGCAAAAAGACCACGCGGAGGTCCTACGGACAAGAAGGTCCTGTCAAAAGGGGAGGTCGCAACCCACGAGGGAGATCATGGCCACAAGGGTGGTCTTTGCAAAAGACCAAAGGTCTTGACCTCAAGGAGGTCTCAACCCGTGAAGGTGGTCTTTGCAAAAGACCACGGGTCTTGACCTCAAGGAGGTCTCAACCCGCAAAGGTGGTCTTTGCAAAAGACCACGGAGGGGTCCTAAGGACAAGGAGGTCCAAAAGGGCAAGGAGGTCTAACGGTGGAGATCAAAAGAAAGGGGAGGTCCAACGAAGGAGATCCAAAAGAAGACAAGGAGGTCCTGACCAAAGGGAAGGTCGTGACCAAGAAGAGGTTATAACTAACAAGGAGGTCTAAACCACAGAGAAAGTCTAAACTCAAAAGAGGTCTAAACCACAAAAGATGTTTAAACCGCAATGGAGATCTAAACCAACAGAGGAGGTCTTAACTCAAATGAGGGGTCTAGACCTACAAAGAGGTCTAAACCCAAAAGAAAAGTCTAGACCAACAGAAAGGCCTAAACTCAAAGGAAAGGTCTAGACCTACAAAGAGGTCTAATCCACAAAGGGATCTAAACCTCAAGGAGGTCTACATCACAAAGGGATCTAAACCTCAAGGAGGTATAAATCACAAAGTATAGAGCCGAGGGGTACACGGGACAAGCAAAGAAGGGGAGAGAGAACACCAGAGCTTAAATAACTCCAAATAAAACCAAACTCAAAATAACCAGTAAAGAACAGAAATAAATAACCAGGGAACGGGCTCTCAGGAAGGGGCTCGACTCGTTGAGAGGAGATCCAATGGATCAGGAGAAGATCTAGAGAAGAGGGTGGTCTTCGCAAAAGGATCAATAGGAGGTCGCAACCAAAAGGGGAGGTCGTGGCCAAAAAGGGGGGGAGGTCCTGACCACAAGGGATGATCTGAACCAGAAGGGTGGTCTTTACAAAAGACCAGCAAAGACCAAGAAGGTGGTCCTTGCAAAAACAACCAGGAGGAGGTCCTGGGGACAAAGGGGAAAACGCACAGCAAAGCTGGGCCATCCAATCTTAATCGGATGGTCCTCAAGAGGGGAGGGCGCGGTGCTGGAGCGGACCGCGCAAAGGAAAAAAGGGAAGGTCTGGACTCAAGAGGAGGTCCTGACGGAGAAGATCTACAAAAGGGAGGTCCTGACGGTCAAGATCTACAAAGGGAAGGTCCCGACGGACAAGATCTACAAAAGGGAGGTCAAAACCAAAGGAAGATTCAAACAGAGACAGGAGGTCTAGACCATAGGGAGGTCTAAACAGACAAGGAGGTTTAGACCAAAGGGAGGTCTAAACAGAGAAGGAGGTTTAGACCAAAGGGAAGTCTAAACCCCAAGAGAGGTCTTAAACCAGCAGAGAGGAGGTCTGGACTGAGGGAGAGGTTCAGATACAAGGAGGGGAGGTCTGGACTGAGGGAGAGGTTCAGATACAAGGAGGGGAGGTCTGGACCTACAAAGAGATGTCCCAACCAAAGGAAAGTCTGGGCACGAGGAGAGCTAGGCCGAGGGACACACAGGGCAACCAAGGGAAAAAGGGGCTAAAGCCAAAGAACACTAACAACTCAAGATCGACCAAAAAGAGTTAATTGAAGTTTGATTAGTTCAAGTTAAATCTCCAAATTCCCAAAATCTTGAAGTTAAGCTTGGGTGATTCAGCAAAACCGAATGGTTATTTTTTTAATTTTGAAAACTTCCAAAAACTCTGGACAAACTGGACGTTACAAGTACATGAGGCATAAGTAGAGTTTTACAGATGTTAAATTGGTAATTACAGATGTTGTAACCCCTGTTATTATACACATTACTGTTTTACTATTTTAAATACTATATTGCTTTTAAGTTGAATATTGCGTTTCACACATACCTATTATGGTAAAGCTTACCATTCCTTTGATAATCCTGGCATATAGTTAAATAGAATTTTTCATGCAACTTGTTAAGTACGGTTGTACTCATTCTTGCTAAAACATCATCATAAGCACTTTGGGAGAAAACAAGTGATTACTATGATCAGGAGGAGTCACTAGACGCTGACGGCTACTAGTACTAGGTCTCATCTACGCCCAGGCATGCTTGTGGATCTTGTGAAATTTTGAGTTGTAATATATTATATTTGGATTTGGTTGCCCGCTCTTGTGTCCAAACGGTTGTTAAGCCTTAGTTGATGTAATAAAAGTCTGCTTCTTAATGCAACATGAGTTTGCTTGTGATGCTACTGCTTACTTCACAACTGCACATCCTAGGCGGTTGTGAAAGGTCTAACACCCCCAAAAATAGGGGTGTTACAATTACTTTAACATCCTGTCTGGCAACCAGGAATTAGTCATGTAATAATCATATTATTGGAATTCAATTACAGAAATGGGGTTGAATAAATGATTCCAAACAATTCCAATGAGACAACAACCAACCTGTACCAATTCTTCCCACTTACCCATCAATCGTGTAGAATCGAGGCACGTCATCTACCTCTCACGCTCAACTCCGCCTGACTCCACCTACCCGCCTCCTATCATTGGCACTCGAGAGGTAGTGTGATGACGGTTGGACCAAACTAGGTTAGGAGGTGGTGATGGCAATGAGGAAGCCACCACCAAGCGTCTCCGAGCTTCTATCGTTGCCATCGTAATTGCCACTACAACCACCATCTCCAAGCTCTTGCCTTCACATCTCCTTGGTGGCCCTGAGTGATGCCATCCCCACCTCCTACCTCTCGCTGCTGGAGTATCTTGCTTCTGCCACTCGCCATCGAGATCTTGTGGAGGTCGCTAGTCCTAGTCACTGTGGAAGAAGTGTGGTGTGGTGGATGATTTAAAGGAGAGAGAGGGAGGGAGGGTGGTGGGTGACCTTTGCAACTAATGATGGAAAGGGGATCAGAGAACGATTTTTTAAAATAATATTACTTTAAAAGATAATTACAAAAATAAATAGTCGCCCCAAAAATTACAAAAATATATCCCTATCGCCAGTTCAATAGGCGACAAGGACCTTGTTGGCCCCTTGTCGCCGACCCAGCTCCCTGTCGCTAGTTAAACTAGCGACAGGTAGGTGAAACACTAAACTGGTTGGTCTGTTTGTGTTTTTCGTAGATTTTTAACGGTGCGAAATCTGTTAAACTTGCAATAACGTTTTGTGGTCGTCGTATGTTGTTCTAGTGCGGTGAATTTCTGAAGAATTTTGCGAGGACGATTGAGGTATCAATGATTCATAAGTAGAAATGTAGGTGATATTGTGATGCGCCCGGGAATTCAAACATGGTGGAGAACTTTGGAGAAATGACCTCTTGCATAACATTGCTCATGTACATGCACTACATATTATGTAAGGAAACAAATATGAATTAGTCATTACTATGGAAACTACGACAAATCACATTGATATTATATAACATTCAATAAAATGTCATAACACTTAGTTTATATCAAAACTACGATAAATCACACTCATATTACATAACATTCAACAAAATATCATAGCACTTATTTTTTCAAATCAAAATGATAATTTAGAACAATGGAAATTACATATTATAACTGTCTGTGCTTTCCCGTGGCCGCAACCTCAACATCCCCCATGTGGACTGCCTCGAGTTGGGTGACTGGATGAGGTCTCCGCAGCGACATCTGGAGTGCCGATGTCTTTTTCGTCCTGAAGATTTCTCATGGGGCATTTCTTGAAGGTGTGCCCAGACTCCCTACAAATGGAGCACTTCTTCGTATGACGTCCAGTTTCTGCTTTGTCCATGTCATTTTTTATGCGTCATACCTGCCGCTAGCCAACATTTCCCTTCAGCCTATCAATGTCTGCGGCCTAGATTAGTTGCTCCCAGGTTGGATGGCTAGTGAAATGACCAACCACAGCATAGCCATACATCTCTCCACTCCAGGTTTGCATCACCGCCTCCTTAGTGAAATAGTTATAGAGGTACTGGCCGGGATGCTACGCCACCGTCAAACATGCGGTCATGACATAGGAGCAAGGCCTATGTGAAAGAAGGGGTTTGTTGCAAGTGTATACACAACTACCGTACTGTGGCATGCACTCGTGAGTGATCCTCTCGTGGTTTGTCCCGTGGCATCCTTTATCCCTGCACATTATCTCGAAGCGAAGCTCCCTTGTGCCCATCTTGAATGCCCGGTTCATCTCACCCTTCTTGCTCTTCTCCTCCATGTACTTCGTGATCATGGCGGAGTAGAGTACTCTGTCATTTGCGATAGCGAGCGACGTGTTGTTGCATCTGTCAACAAAGTAGTTTGTTTTACCGCGGAGAATTGCCTCCACAATACCAACCAAAGGGAGACACCTTGCGCCGCGCATGACTCAGTTATACACTTCGGCTAGATTGGTTGTCATGACATCATATCAAGCACCACCCATGTCAGGTAGCAGCGACCACTTCTCCTTAGGCTCGTGCTCAATCCAGTCCGAGAAGCATTTCACCTGCGCCCCCGCCCTCCTCGTCAATCTGGGAGCATTTGTGGGTAGATGTGGTAATGCTTCGGGGGCCTGGTCAGTGCTTGGGGCGGGCCTTCTCGCTGCCTCCCTTCTGTGCATCTGGATCTGTTTATCTAGAATCTTCTAGAGTACTTCAAACTTCTACTGCTGGTTCTGGTTGCACAGCCACTTGAACAGGTTCATCAAGTTCTTGTTGCAGAACTGTTTGTAAAAGTTTGCACCTTAAGTGCCTCATGCACCACCTACTCTGCAGATCCGACCATGGAAGTGGTACATTCTCTCCTTGTTGCAGCTGAGTTATTGCATGCAGTAGGCCTGTATGCCGATCATGTATGAGGCATACGTTGGGACGGTGTAGGATCAAGGATAACCGACTAGAGGGGGGTGAATAGGAGGTTTTAAAACTTTTAAACAATTTAACGAGATAAGTCAATTAACAACTTAGTCTAAACAAGTTATACTTCTAGCTAAGCAATACATGCACAAAGACCAAACTAGAAATATAAATGCGGAAGAGTAAAGACTAGAAATAACCACAATGAGACAACGATGTTTTCCCGTGGTATCGAAGACTTGCCGATCTTCACTAGTCCACGTTGAGGAGCTTGAACCAATCAAGCCGGCCCACGTATTAAGCCTTTCTCGATCACTATTGGTTGTTCTTCCTCCACTCCGAGATGGTGAACACCAAACCACTCACAATTTAGGCACCGGCCTCTTCACAATCTTCTTGAAGAGATCACCGTGCAATCACCGCTAAGCCGCCTAGGAGTTTGGCAAAACTCCAAGAGTAACAAATCAAGGACCTTCGCTGACGACACTCAAGTGCAAGAGGATCAACTAGAATGATGAATGCACTTAAATGAGCTCAACAACCTCCCAATGAGTGAACAAATGAATTTGAGGAGTTGAATGGATGCACAAGGCTCAAAGGATGTTAAATGTGGTCTTGCTCTCTGTCCTTGAGCAGGTGGGGGAGTATTTATACCCCCAACAAAAATTATAACCGTTGGAGAAGAAAACTCCACTTTTCAGCCACAAGCGGTACTACCGCCATGTACCGGGCGGTACTACCGCACTTCTCCAACCACCTCTGTAACGGCTATAACAGAGGCATTAAATGACCTGACATAGCCGTTTTATCTTGCATTGCGGTACTACCGCAAACTTGCTAACGGTACTACCACAGAGCGGTCATACCGCAAAGTGAGTGCGGTACTACCGTTTTCCAAGAGAGACAAAAGGGGTGCGTGCTGGAAAAAACATACCGCCAAGTAACGATCGGAATAACCGACGTGCGGTACTTCCGCTTAACAAATGCAGTACTACCGTAGTCCGGTCATACCGCGTGAATACTTGCGGTACTACCGCGGTGAGGGTTTGGCACCAAAACCACAAAAAGGGCCTCTGTAAAAAACATACCGCCAAGTAACAAACGGAACAATCGGGTTGCGGTAGTACCGCACTACAATCCCGGTCATACCGTGGAGCGGTAGTACCGCAAGTTCAATGCTGGTACTACCGATTATCCTGACAAAACGGACTTGGCAAAGATAAAAATTAATCCAAATGCATGCATAATCCTAGATTGATCCATAAAGCACAAGAACATGCTATGAAGCTACTAGTCATGATCCCTCTTAATAGTACGACATTTAACCTATAATTCGGTCTTCCAACCATATATCCTAAGACCGGTAAAAGGTAAAAGATTTTTTATCTACTTGTACCTTGACTTTGATCCAATTTGATCTTCACGGTATCCTTTAGCATGCAGCTTCACGATCATACTTACCATTTGAACTTAACCTTGCAATTGCTCAACAAAAACATTAGTCCAATTATCACATATTATCATAAATTACCAAAACCAATTTTAGGGGCCTAGATGCTTTTCAATCTCCCCCTTTTTGGTAATTGATGACAACCTAGTTAATATGTGGGAAGAAAAGTTTTGAATAAACCCAAGATAGTGAAACAAGTGTGTATCCTTTTGATGGCTTAACAACATAGCTCAAGAAGAGATTAAAAGAATTGAAGAGAATTAAATTCTTGTTAAGCCGAAACAAAGAAGACTCCCCCTAAACATGTGCATGAAGTAGATAGAACATTTTAGGAGCACATATAGAGAATATTGATAAATTTTTGGCAGAGTTTCTTTAGTTTGTTGGTTCTGAGGAAAACTTTGTAATGATAAGGAATTTGTAATAACATATTAAGACAACAAACAACAAGTTTGAGCAACAAGTTGAACACGATAATAATAGTGAATTATTACAAGCAGAAGCCAACAAAATATCAAAAGGCTATATAACTGACTCCCCTTAGAACTATCTGACTACTCCTAGAACTACTTCTCCTCCTTTGGCATCAAAGTACCAAAAACATCAAGTAGCTGGATCCTGAGGAGGGAGAGACGAGGGATCCTGAGAAGCTGGAGCTTGAGGAGGTGAGTGGAGCAGAAGAGGATGTCCCGGCTGGGGGATTTGGACGACGACGAGAAAAGCGCTGAGGAGTCGATAGAAGTTGTTCCATAGAATCAACTGTCTCTGTCAGAACAGCTAGCCTATTTTGAGTCTCAGTCTAAAATTCTTTCTGTTCTGTCCTCATTTCCTGCTGGGTGACCTTAAGTTGTAGGAGATTGTTTAGGATCAAAGTCTGATTTTTGAGAATCTGAGCTAAAGTGTCTTGACTTTTAGTAACATTTGCAGCTGCAACCTCTGCAGCAATTTCTTCTTGCTGTACCTGCTGCCCCTGAAAGCGAATGGGGGGATTTTCTCTGGGCTTGTAAAACTTATGGGGTGATCCCAAACCTCCCTGATACTCAATCTTGCTCAAAATCAAAGCCATGATATAAGGAGCATGATAAATCCTCTTCACCCTGTCATTCTTAGAAGAAACAATGCCCCTGATTATGACATCCACAACATCAAACTTTCTCCCATGTGAAATATTATCAATTATATTCCATGCATGTCCTCGTATCGCATCAAAATTTCCACTCTTGGGAAGAAAGGTATGATTAATGATCCTATTAATCAAGCTGGGAATGGGTAGCAAACCATGAATCTTCCCTAGAGTGTACCTGACATTCTGATCATAATAATCTGTCCAGGCAGGAACAAGCAGAGCAGGTCTGTCAAATAACTTATCCCAATTTCCAGAATGTGTTTTCAGTACACGCTCAAAATCAGCCTTAGTACACTCCACATAACGTGTAACTGTCATCCACTTCATCTTCTTGAAATCAGGAGAGACATATAGAGTGGTATAAAATTGTCTGATGATCTCCTCATCATAGTCATTCCTGAGAGATACAAGATCATGAAGACCAGCTTGTTGAAAAAGCCGATACACACCATCATATTTTTCTAAGGTATTTATGTGCGACTACTTTATGCATTTATGATCTGCAAACTTTCTGTGATGATCATAAATTTGCTCATAGACTTGCTCCTGGAATTTGGTGTAGAATCTGGGATTTATGGAGTTGGAAGGTAGTAGATATTGATCTTTGTGTCTCAAAATGGCATAGTCATCAGCTGATATGAGCATGAGATCAATCTGAGGTTCTTCTAGGTCTTCCATCTCCTCATCAGATTGAGCTTGGACTTCTTCTTCTGTGTCAGACTCAGAATCAGAAACTGACCCATGCTGTGAGGACCTTCTTTCACTTTTAGAGTCACTTGCTGCAGGACCCTTACCCTTGCCTGCGGGATCTTCAATTGGGTCAGAATGAGGTTGAGTGGAAGATTGCCCTCTGCGAGTTCCAAATCTTGTCCTTGGCATCTTTACAAAGAGAGGATAAGTTACAAGGAGTTCAAAAGATCAAGAAATCTGGAGTTAATTTGAATGGAATGATTTGCTGTTCTGTCAGTAAAACCGGTAGTACCGCAAGTCCTCAGCCGATAGTACCGTGGTGCGGTAGTACCGCCATTTTCCGGCCGGTATTACCGTATCACGGTAGTTCCGCGCATAAGAACACGGTAGTACCGCTTTCGCAGACTACGACCTAGGGCACAAGATTCTAAACGAAAAATTGATGTTTTTATTGAATTGAATCCAAGAAATGGATGTAATACCATCATCAAACATCAATAACGTTGTTTTGCCCAACTAGAATCGCATAAATCATCATTATTTCAAATTTTTCTAGAGAGAGACCTAGGGTTTGATTTGATGGTAAAACGAAGAAATGGAGATGTTTTACCTTGAGGATTGGAGAGTTAAACCCTAGAGATGCAAGGAATTTCAATGCTTTGAAGAATCACCGAAAACTTTGGAGGATTTTGGGCCGACGGGGTTTCGGGTGAGAGAGAAAGAAACGAGTGAGGAAGAGAGAGGGAGTTTCGGGAGAGAAAGTGACTGCAGGGGTTACTTTCTACTTACAACTGACGCGGTCGAACCGCCAAGCAACTGTCGGTAGTACCGCAAAGCGGTAGTACCGCTGTTAAAAGGTCGGTTATACCGCACTGCAGTCATACCGCGAGTAAGATGCCGGTAGTTCCGATTATACTGGAACTTCAAAATCAGTTCTGAATTTTACTCTGGATAGGAGAAATTGCAAATGATCCTTAGTTTTGCAAACAAGTAAGGAGCCATTAAGGATCATTATGCATAGAATAGAGTAATTTCTTATTAGAGAAAATAGTTTCTAAGAACATAGATATATATTTTTTTAATAAAATTTCAGAAAATACTTTTAAAAAAATCTCTCACATAACACCAAATCAACCAAAATACATGAGGCAATGTTTCAACCAATATTTGAATAATCTATAACATTTAATTCATTCCTCAATTTACAAGAATGGCCTTCATCTAATGGTTTGGTGAAAATATCCGCTAGTTGATCTTCGGTTCTTATGTGGCTAATTTCAATATCTCCCTTGCCCACATGATCTCTCAAGAAATGGTGGCGAATATCGATATGTTTGGTTCTTGAGTGTTGGACCGGATTATTTGCTATTTTAACCGCACTCTCATTATCACACAAAAGAGGCATATTATGAAGTTTAATTCCATAATCCATCAAGGTTTGTCTCATCCATAGCAATTGAGCACAACAACTTCCCGCGGAAACATATTCGGCTTCGGCGGTGGATAAAGCTACGAAATTTTGTTTCTTGGATGACTATGATACTAAGGATCTCCCTAAGAATTGACAACTCCCCGAGGTAATTTTTCTATCCACTTTGCAACCCGCATAATCGGAGTCCGAGTATCCAATTAAATCAAACTTAGCACCTTTAGGAAACCATATGCCAATGTTAGAGGAATGCTTTAAATATCTTAGTATTCTTTTTACGGCCGTCAAGTGGCACTCTTTTGTAGATGCTTGAAACCGTGCACACATGCAAACGCTAAACATAATATCAGGCTTAGATGCGGTAAGATAAAGCAAGCTACCAATCATAGACCTATAAAGCTTTAAATATACCGATTTACCTCCCTTATTTAGGTCGAGATGACCGTTGGTTGCCATAGGGGTCTTGATGGGTTTTGCATCATTCATTCCAAATCTCTTGATCAAGTCCTTTGCATACTTTGTTTGACTTACGAAAGTTCCATCTTTGAGTTGCTTGATTTGAAGTCCAAGAAAATAACTAAGTTCTTCGATCATGGACATTTCAAATTCCCTAGACATCATATCACCAAATTCTTTACAAAAGTCTTGATTAGTAGAACCAAATATGATATCATCAACATAAATTTGACATACAAAGAAATCATCATTTAACACTTTAGTGAACAATGTTGAATCAATTTTTCCGATTTTAAACCCTTTTGAAACTAGAAAATCTCTAAGGCATTCATACCATGCTCTAGGAGCTTGTTTAAGACCATAGAGCGCCTTTGAGAGTTTATAGACATAATTTGGATTCTTAGGATCTTCAAAACCAGGAGGTTGTTCAACAAATACAAGTTCAAATATTTCTCCATTTAGAAAAGCACTTTTGACATCCATTTGAAATAATTTAATATCAAAGCATGATGCAAAAGCAAGTAATATACGAATTGACTCAAGTCTAGCTACGGGAGCAAAAGTTTCACCGAAATCCAAACCTTCGACTTGAGAGAAACCTTGTGCGACCAATCTTGCTTTGTTTCTTATAACCATACCATTTTTGTCTTGCTTGTTTCTAAACACCCATTTTGTACCGATGACATTGTGTTCTTTGGGTCGATCCACCAATGTCCAAACTTTATTTCGGATGAAATTATTAAGCTCTTCATGCATTGCAATCATCCAATCCGGATCATCAAGTGCTTCATCTATATTCTTTGGCTCAAGAGAAGAGACAAAAGAGTAATGTTCACAAAATGAAGCAACACGAGATCGAGTTTGAACACCCTTACTTACATCACCCAATATTTGATCTATTGGATGATCTTTTGCAATCGCATTGTGGATTCTTGGTGGTAGGTTGGATAGTTGATCATCTTCATTATTGTTTTCTTCCACTTGAATTTGACTTGTTGTAGAAGAGGTAGGAGGTTCAACTTGAGTAGAAGATGACGGTTCATCTTTAGGTTTGATGTCGCCAATTTGCATATTTTCCATAGCCTTTCTTAACAATTCATTACCTACATCATCCAAATTCGCATGCCCTTCTTGAGAGCCGTTAGTTTCATCAAATTGAACATCGTGTGTTTCTTCAACTAAACCGGAGTTTTGATTGAAGACACGATATGCTTTGCTATTTGAAGAATAACCAAGCAAGAAACCAACATCACATCGACTTGCAAATTTTGAAAGACGAACACCTTTTTTCAAAATGTAACATTTGCAACCAAAAACACGAAAATAAGAGATGTTCGGTTTTCTTCCAGCAAGGAGTTCATAGGAAGTCTTTTTCAAAAGGCGATGCAAATAAAGACGATTTATGGCATGACAAGCGGTATTAATTGCTTCCGCCCAAAAACTATCGGAAGTATTATATTCATCAAGCATTGTCCTAGCCATTTCAATTAATGTACGATTTTTCCTTTCTACAACTCCATTTTGCTCCGGAGTGTAGGTTGTGGAAAGTTCGTGCTTTATTCCAAGTTCATCACAAAAGTCTTCAACTTTAGTATTTTTGAACTCGGAACCATTGTCACTACGGATTTTCTTTATTTTGAAATCAAATTCATTTTGAGCCCGTTTTGCAAAGCTTTTGAAAATTCCGGAGGTTTCGCTCTTGTCATCTAGAAAGAACACCCATGTATATCTAGAGTGATCATCCACGATAACTAAACAATAGCTATTTCCCCCGATACTCTTATAGGTTGTTGGCCCAAACAAATCCATATGTAAGAGTTCCAAAGGTCTAGAAGTTGGCATGATACTCTTGAAAGGGTGAGAGCTTGCGACTTGTTTACCGGCTTGACAAGCACTACAAAGTCGATTTTTCTCAAACTTCACATCTTTCAAACCAACAACTAGATCATGTTTGAAAAGCTTTTTAAGTTGAATCATGCCAACATGAGCTAGCCTTCTATACCAAAGCCAACCTAAAGAAATTTTTGCAATTAAACAAGTTTGTAAGCATGAAGCATTTGAGGAGAAATCTACCAAATAAAGATTTCCAAATCTAAAACCTTTGAAAACTAAAGCATTATCTTTTTCACTTGAAATTGAAACACCTTCATTTGAAAAAGAGCAAATTAAGCCAAGATCACATATTTGAGCAACGGATAATAAATTGAAATTAAGTGATTCAACTAAAGATACATTAGAAATGGAGAGGTCATTTGAGATAGCGATTTTACCCAATTCTATTACCTTTCCTTTACTATTGTCTCCAAATGTGATCTTGTCACTTCCTTTTACGTTCTCGAATGTGGTGAACATTTTCCTATCACCGGTCATGTGTTGAGTGCATCCACTATCAAGCACCCAATGTTTTCCACCGGTCTTGTAGTTCACCTACAAAACAAGAATCAAGTTCTTTTAGGTACCCAAATTTGTTTGGGTTCTTGGAGGTTAGTGACCAAGGTTTTAGGCACCCAAATAGCATTCTTTTTAGCGTCTAAAATCGAAGTGCCAATAAATCTTGCAATTATTTTACTATCTATAGATTTCTTAAGCATATAGCAAGAATCATAAATTCCATAGGATTTAACATTAATATTTAAGCAAGCATTTGATATGTGTCCTACCTTACCACATTTATTGCAATATTTACCACTTTGCTTAACAAACCTTCGAGGTTTGTTTACCGGTTTCTTACCTTTCTTGGGCACATACCCAAGTCCTTCCTTATTGAATGAGCACCTTTGCTCACTCAATAACTTGTCAAGGGTTGATTTACCCTTGAAGCATCTTTCTAAGCTCTTACTTAGCTTGGTGACTTGCTCTTTCAACTCATGATTTTCAACAATTAGTAAAGGATCACAAGTATTATTCATACCAACAATTGAATCATCATTTGAGCAACAAGGTATGGATAGCAAGTCATCACAAGAAGTAGAAATACTAGACATGGATTTAACATTTGACACATTTTCTACTCTAGGCATCTTATTCATTAAGTCACAAGTAATACCAATATTTGAATGAGATTTTTCTATATCTTTTAGAAGGAGAGAATCATGAGCTTCCTTTAGCTCCTCATAAGAGTCTTTTAGAGAGATATACTCTTTCTTTAAGACTTTAAATTTTGATTTCTCTTTTCCAATATACTCATTTAAATCTTCAACCATGTCCATTAATTCATCATATGAAGGAGTATTATCATCAATGAATTTTACCTTATCTCCTTTTGCCATAAGGCATGTAGGAGACGCGAAGAGGGAAGAAGCTTCCTTTATGGCGATGCCGACAAGTCCTCTTTTCTTAGGAGACTCTTCATCACTTGATTCGGAGTCGGAATCCGAATATTCTTCATCGGAATCCCACTCTCCAATGTGAGCTTCATTTTTGCCCTTTTTGTGAAGCCTTTTGAAAAGCTTATTCTTTTCATCGAATTCCTTCTTCTTTGATGATTTATCTTTGTCATCCTTCTTGTTGGGGCAATTTGAGATTATGTGCCCCTTTTCATCACATCCATAACAACGAATGTTGCTATATCGCTTGTTGTCATTTGAGGATTGCCCTTTCTTGTACTTGTTGAAGTTGAAGTTTCGATGTGGGCGTCTTCTCATGAATTTCTTCATTCTCCTCACAAGGAGAGCATACTCCTCATCCGAGTCTTCATCTTCATCCTCATCATCACTTGACTCCGTTTTAGCCTTGAAAGCGGTAATTTTCTTCTTGGATGACGATGACTCTAAGAGCTCTTCTTTGTCCTTCTTGTATAGCTCGTTAGTGATGAGGTTGCCCAAAAGTCCGGTTGGTGTCATTCTTGGCAACTCAGGAGAGTTGAGAAATAATGTCACCAATGTCTCGTATTTATCCGGGAGCGCCCTAAGCATCTTGCGCACAACATCAATATCAAGAAGGTTAGTACCAAGACCTTTGAGTTCATTCACAATGTTGTTGAGTCTTGAATACATCTCGGTGATATTTTCATTTGGCAACATTATGAATGTCTCATATTTAATCCGAAGCCTATGCAATTTAGCTTCTTTGACCGTGGATGTGCCCTCATGAATTTCGGAGAGAGTAGTCCAAATAGCATGAGCGGTTTCCAGATTGCTCACCCTATTGAACTCATCCGCGTTCAAAGCACCAAAGAGAGCATTCATAGCTTGAGCGTCTAAATGAGCATTACGTTCATCTTGAACCGTGAAGTTTGTTGGTTCAAGAGGCATAACATAACCCTCATTTACAATTTTCCATATGTTCGGACTCATGGCCTTTAAGAAAATAGACATTCTAATTTTCCAATAAGAATAATTTGAGCCATCAAACAAAGGAGTCTTTCCTATATGCATACCCTCACTAGCCATCCTTTCTCTCTTAGACGGTAAAGTCTAACAAATTGAGAGACCAAGCTCTGATACCACTTGTAGTATCAAGGATAACCGACTAGAGGGGGGTGAATAGGAGGTTTTAAAACTTTTAAACAATTTAACGAGATAAGTCAATTAACAACTTAGTCTAAACAAGTTATACTTCTAGCTAAGCAATACATGCACAAAGACCAAACTAGAAATATAAATGCGGAAGAGTAAAGATTAGAAATAACCACAATGAGACAACGATGTTTTCCCGTGGTATCGAAGACTTGCCGGTCTTCACTAGTCCACGTTGAGGAGCTTGAACCAATCAAGCCGCCCACGATTAAGCCTTTCCTCGATCACTATTGGTTGTTCTTCCTCCACTCCGGAGATGGTGAACACCAAACCACTCACAATTTAGGCACCGGACCTCTTCACAATCTTCTTGAAGAGATCACCGTGCAATCACCGCCAAGCCGTCTAGGAGTTTGGCAAAACTCCAAGAGTAACAAATCAAGGACCTTCGCTTGACGACACTCAAGTGCAAGAGGATCAACTAGAATGATGAATGCACTTAAATGAGCTCAACAACCTCCCAATGAGTGAACAAATGAATTTGAGGAGTTGAATGGATGCACAAGGCTCAAAGGATGTTAAATGTGGTCTTGCTCTCTGTCCTTGAGCAGGTGGGGGAGTATTTATACCCCCAACAAAAATTATAACCGTTGGAGAAGAAAACTCCACTTTTCAGCCACAAGCGGTACTACCGCCATGTACCGGGCGGTACTACCGCACTTCTCCAACCACCTCTGTAACGGCTATAACAGAGGCATTAAATGACCTGACATAGCCGTTTTATCTTGCATTGCGGTACTACCGCCAACTTGCTAACGGTACTACCGCAGAGCGGTCATATCGCAAAGTGAGTGCGGTACTACCGTTTTTCCAAGAGAGACAAAAGGGGTGCGTGCTGGAAAAAACATACCACCAAGTAACGATCGGAATAACCGGCGTGCGGTACTTCCGCTTAACAAATGCGGTACTACCGTAGTCCGGTCATACCGCGTGAATACTTGCGGTACTACCGCGCTGAGGGTTTGGCACCGAACCACAAAAAGGGTCTCTCTGTAAAAAACATACCGCCAAGTAACAAACGGAACAACTGGGTTGCGGTAGTACCGCACTACAATCCTGGTCATACCGTGGAGCGGTAGTACCGCAAGTTCAATGCCGGTACTACCGATTATCCTGACAAAACGGACTTGCCAAAGATAAAAGCAATCCAAATGCATGCATGATCCTAGATTGATCCATAAAGCACAAGAATATGCTATCAAGCTACTAGTCATGATCCCTCTTAATAGTACGGTATTTAACCTATAATCCGGTTTTCCAACCATATATCCTAAGACCGGTAAAAGGTAAAAGATTTCTTATCTACTTGTACCTTGACTTTGATCCAATTTGATCTTCACGATATCCTTTAGCATGCAGCTTCACGATCATACTTACCATTTGGACTTAACCTTGCAATTGCTCAACAAACACATTAGTCCAATTATCACATATTATCATAAATTACCAAAACCAATTTTTAGGGGTCTAGATGCTTTTCAGACGGCCTTGCACAACAGAAATCCTCACATTTTCAGGAACCACAACCAACTGTTCGTGTTCTCGCTTTCAACGAAAGAAAATGCCATGGGAAGAACTTGATTGTTCCCGTTTGTCGCTATTGCAGTCAGTATCTGGCCCTTGTACTTCTCAGTCAGGAATGTGCCATCTATGCATAATATTAGACGACAATGCCGGAATGCATTAATGCATGGACCAAAGACGAAGAATGCTCATTGTAGTACCCTCTTATTGGCCCACTTCGGATGCATGATGTCTTGAATGTCGATATAAGTACCGGGATTCCTGTCTTGTATGACTCAGAGTTGCCTGGGAGGTTGTGGTAGGAATCCTCAAACGTGCCGAACCTTGATTCCAATGCTTTCTGTTTTGCCCTCTAAGCCTTGACATAACTGATTGTGTACTAGAACCTTGCCTCAATCGCCTGAATGATGGATTGTGGCTCAAAATCTAGATTATCCACGATCTCACTGTACATGAGGTTGGCGATAAAGCCTGATGACAGGTTTCGCTGGGACTGCACTGACTCAGAAATGACGCATGTATGAGGGATCACTATAAAGCACTTCCAGTAGGTGTTCCAATTAGGCTGAAATACGTATACTCGCCAAGGGCATCCCTCTAAACCGTATTTCACGTCGTAGCATCTTAGGATAGACTTAACGACTGTGAATGTGCACAACACCGACAAGGCCCAGAATTTGACCCCTCCTGCATGATCTCCTTGTATTTGTACATAGCTCCTTGCCTGAACTCGCTCTAGTCATACTCCCACGGCATACAGGAGCCTTCGTTGGCGATGAGGTTGTCGAACTAGTATGTGTTCCACTCGGATGGAACCGTCTGCTGGTTCACATCATTCTCGTCGTTGGAACCTTCATCTTCTGACAATGCCATGTAGTCCCGGTCTTTGAGATCCATCCTTTCCACTATAGCTTCGACCTCCCCACCCTCGTTAGCAAGACAACTAGTTTGCCTGATCGAAGGAGCTACTTTCACAGGGTCTTCATCGACAGCACTAGCAACTTCTGGAGCTTCAGTCATTGTGTGTGTCGCGTTGTGGCTAGAACCCCCGACTTCTCCTTCGGCGTCAGCACCCCCTTCTTGTTCAATCGCGGATGGAGGAGGGGCTTAGTATATGCCTGAGTCAGAAGGACCAATTTCCACTCTCTATCCCTCGCTATGCGTACATATGACTGCCATGAATTTGTTCCCTTTAGCTGCACCAACTCCCAATACGTGGGCTGTGCTGCCCGGGGAGCAAGACATCTCAATCTCAGATCGTACACATCACAGTTCACTTGGAATGCGTGGAACAACCACTGCACATAGTGCCCCATGTACGCTACTATGGTCTTAGTAGGGGCACGATCGCCGATTGGAAATAACACAAATCAATTCCCTCGGGACCCTCCATAATAGTCCTCCGACCGTAGTAAATTTCGAAATTGACGACGTCCGACATATCTGAGGCACTACATCATAAAGAACATTTCCACGATTAATCACGCATCTAAAACTAGACTACCGAAAATTATTATATAAAACATACTGCATTACATAATCGTACATCTAAAACTATATAATCTAGTTGGTTAAAAAAATTACTTGAACGGTGGCAATCGGATGGACAGCGCTTCGCTAGCTTCTTTCCTCCCATCTACTCATCTCTCTTCCTTTTTTCTCTTTTTTTTTTCGAATAAAATGAGTCATGTGCCGAACTTTAGGGTTTCAATGGGGTTTTTATAAGGTCTAGCTACCTGTCGCAAGTTCAACTGGCGATAGGGAGCTGGGCCGGCGACAAGAGGCCAACAGGGTCCCTATCGTCAGTTCAAATGGCGACAAGTACATTTTTGTAATTTTTTAGGGTTGTTATTTTTTTTTTGTAATTATCTTTTAAAATAATATTATTTTTTAAAAATTCATCAAAGAACAGATGGTTTGTGTGTAGTATAGATGCATTCCTTTTTTATGTTGATTTTTTCTAAGAAAGATTCAAAATCCAAATGGCAGTCAAATAGGAAAGTATGAATTCAAGTTTTTCTGAATCAAATTCAAATCTAGGGAGCCAAATGGGTATGTGTAAAATATTTTGGTGTTTGGCTAGATTGTTTTTTTTAATCTAAATTGCAAATGGAAATATTATTACGTTTCAAATAGCGGAACAAATGGATGGAAAAGTGACTCAGAATTTGTCGAAATCTATTTTGATTTTGTACTAGGGTTTTCCCACTGCAGGGAGCCTAAACCCTAATATGCGCTCTCCGCCTCTGGGCAGTAGCCGCCGCCCCCAGCCAGCCTCTCTATTCGCGCTTCGCAGGTCGTACACTCTCACCCAAATCCAAACCCGAAACCCCGCCCGGCCGCCGCCGCCACCTCCTCCGAGCCGCCGCCTCCAGCCACACGCCGGGGTCCAGCAGTAGCGGTGCTCGCATAGTCGCGTCTCGTGTGTGGCCCCCGCGCCCGATTCCCATCTCTAAATTCCCAATGCTCATCCTGCATCCAAGATCAGTAAATCTCCAATCGATCTATCGAAGTAACGAGCTCTCAAAATAGAAACCGACTGGCGGCCACGTCGGCGGCGTGCTCGGCGACGACGACAGCGCGAAACTTCTTGCTCGGTGCCAAGCTTGACGGTGGCCTCGGCTCGCGCACGCACGGTGCTCGACGCACGGCGTCCTAACCCTCCCTCACCCTCTGTCCTGCCGCCGTCGGTGACGACTACGTGATGGGCGGCTCGCGCGCGCAGGTGAACAAGCCGCACAAGAGCCGCTTCGCCTCCAAGGCCTCCCGCCACGCGCACAAAATCGGTACAACATAACCTCTCCCTCTCCTCTCCCCTCTCCTCCCGTTCCATGCATCCCTCCTCCCCGCCCTATAGCTCCTCATCTCACTGACGGGCGGGTCTGGTTCGGCAGATAAAGTCAGGAGCGGGAAGCCGGAGGGCGGCCACCGCGCCGCCATCAAGGGTGCCCGCGCCGCGCGCGTCCAGCGGAGCAAGGCGGTGAGATTTTAGCACCCCTTGTTTTTGCTTTCTTAGTTACGTTTGCGATTGTTTGCTTCCGGTGGATTGTAAAGCTGGCCAGTTTTAAGGTTCGAGTGATTGCTTTTAGTTAATCTGATTGTTCTGAGGTTTGATGAAACGAGAATTATATTAATATTATTGTCCGTATGTGCATGGAATTTCTTAGCGATTAGAATAGGCAGGGTGGAATATCTTAGGATTTGGTTAGCTTGTGTTGAGCTTACAGCCAGTGGGAAGTTGGGGATTATGGGAATGGTGAACCCCGAGTTATGTTGGCTAACCACAAGCTTAATTTTCTTCAGTTGAATCTACAATTTACAGTTTTGACCGAATTAGATTGCTTCAGTTTGTCTGACCCGTTAAAGTAATTGAATTGTGTTTTAACCCTTGTAGGAGTGCTTAAGTTGGATATGGTAATTGTTTCGGTTGAGCTTAGTTTTCTCTGACAATAAACAGCAGGGGAAGCTCCTACTGTGTAAAGATTATAATATTAAATAAATATTGTTTATTTACAAGAAATACACTGCGTGTGTGGTGGTGGTGGGTGGGTGGGTGGGGGCGCATATTTTGTAGAATCCTTTCTTCCAACCCAGGATTGAATACCTCTCATTGTTGAAGATGACTTTATTATGTTCTGTGTTGTGTCTAGATGTTCCAGCCGCGAATAATGCAGAGCTCCATTCAAATAGATAAGCGTGAAAAATCACGCATGTTTTTCAGTAATGCCCCCAATAGATAGGCTCAGGTTTGCAGTGAATGGCAATTAATCTCCAACAGTGCTGGCATAAAGGGCAGCTGAAAAACATTCTGCAGAGCACACAATTATAGCATTCCAGATATATTTTTTAAATATATATCGTAGGGGCCTCCCCTCTGGTTATTCGTAAAAAAAGATCTAAAATTTTCCTGTTTTACATATTCTGTGTGTTTAATCTGTCCTGTAACAACATCCGTAAGAATGCTTCATGCTTAAGTTGGTAGGATGATTGTTAAACCTTGGTTTAGTTTGAAAGTTGGGACGTCTTCTTTTTGCAGTGATTTAGTAGTGTTAAGATGTGGAATCTCAGGTAAAGTAATGTAGGTCTGGTTCGATGAATCTGTGCATGTTCTCCAGCTATGCTGTTTCCTGCAGACGAATTGATATAATTTGTTGATGAGATGGTAGATAGATGTTAAAGACTGTTTTAGTATGGGTCATGTTTCCTCTGGTCGGTTTGATATACAAAACCAGGTCTTGGAACTTACAGGAAGTTCTTTTCCTTTCTTTCTTTCATTTGGTTTCTCTAGATAAAGAGGAAAAGCTTACAAAATTCCTTTTAATCAGGTTTATATGATCTTGAAGCCTATATGTTTGTTATCAAATTCATTTAATTTGTTATTTGAGCCTTTGTTTACCTTGAATTGTGAATAGCAAGGTACAGATGGTGCTCATTATGTTTTGGCCTGTATTTTAGTCGATTTGATGTTAAAAGAGTCTGACCATTACCATCCTTACTTGTCATTGTTTTCCTGTTGCCTGAAATGTTTTAGCTTGGATGCAGATCCGTGATCAGAAACGTGCTGCTTTGCTAAAGGAGAAACGATCCTCTATTGGATCTTCAAGCGCACCCCGCGTCATTGTTAGTATTTTTTGGGCTTGCTCTTATTATGCTACTTGGATCGTCACTTTTGTTATTTCTTGCAATCACAAAATAGACATTTCCTAAAGGTAATCGGTGATTATCGCAGGTTCTCTTTGGCCTTTCTTCATCTGCAAATGTTAAACCACTCGCCGAAGATCTTTTGACATTTGCAGCTGGAGGGGATGGGAAATCGACATCCTCGACTGTTGCCTCTCCCACTTTTAAACTTCGAACCACGGTTAGTTCAATAGAACTATAGTACAAAAAATGCTGGTACCATAATGGCTAAGTAACATATATTTCCATCCACTCTACATTAACATGTCTTGAACTATAACCGGGTTAGACACAGTTCTCAATATCATGCTCTAATTGTTCATCTCGGCTTATTTATAATTTTGTTGTGTTTATTTTTCATTTTTCATTTATCGAGTATGCATTCTCTACTAAAAAGGATAACATTGTTGTATATTCATATTATTTGTGAAGGTACTGCAAGCACCATATGGTGATCTTATCTCATGCATGGAACTGTCAAAGGTATGCTCTTCAACCCGACTTTGTTGCAATTGTGTTTTGTTGAAATTTCTTGTATCTAATCTGGAACTTGCAAATTGTACCTGTCCTACATAGGTTGCTGATTTGTTAGTTTTCGTACTATCAGCAAATTCGTTGTACAATTGTGATTTGAGCAGTCCAATTGATGAGTTTGGATCACAATGTCTATCTGTTTTTCGGGCTATGGGCTTACCTAGTACAGCTGTTTTCATTCGAGTAAGTTCCCATCATGACCATTTTTCATTCCAGATGTTGTGTTTGAACTTATTACTTATAATTGTGTGGGTACCACTTTAATTTGTTAACATCATCAGGATCTTCCATCGGACAACAAAAGTAGGCAGGAATTGAAGAAAGCAGCCATTTCTTTCCTTTCCCCAGAGCTGCCTGAGGATTGCAAGTTCTATGCAGCTGACACAAAGGATGATTTGCATAAGGTTTTCTTTTCAATAATTTTGTTAAATAGTGAAACCTTATGATTTTTCTTCCCTTTACTATTATATCCTCCCAATGATCTGTTTTGATTATTTATGCTTAAAATCTTCCAGTTCATGTGGCTTTTCAAGGAGCAGCATCTTTCATCACCACATTGGAGAAACCAGAGACCATATATTATGTCTGAGGAGGTTGTAATGACTTGCTACACTACATATCTCTTCTCTCAGAGAGTTTCTAACTGTATCTTGTCCTAATATGAAAATCCAATAGAACTGAACTACATTGAAGTTTCCATCTTGAAAAGTTGACTGTGCAATACTAATTTTTTAATAATTGGCTCTGTTGAATAAGAAAGCAATATGTGGACAAAAAAGCATAGTTATCAAGGCGTCGCCTAGGCGTCCTGGCGCTCCAGGGTGGACGCTAGGGTCATCGCCTAGGTCATTAGCAGTCAGGCGAGCTTGGGGTGTGGCCGGGAGCATGGGGGAGTCACATCCGGGTGAAGGTGTCGCAGATCTGGGCCGCGACGGCCCATCGGGCGACGGAGGCGCGGCTCCAGGCAACAACGGCGTAGATCCGGGCGGCAGGGCGTGACCGGGGGCAGGGGAGGTGAAACCAGGCACACGGGAGCATAGGGAGGCGCAACCTAGCAACGATGGCCGCATCCGGGTGAAGACGGCGCAGATCTGGGCAGCGGCGGTCCGTCGGGCGACGGAGGCGCAGCTCAAGGAGGAAGAGCGGGAGAGACATAGGAGGACATTAGATGTAGTAGAGTTTGAGGAACAGAGGAGGAAGATGAGCTCCATGGGATAAGAGAGAGAGAGAGAGAGGAGCCGCAGCCTGCAGCCTTTGTGTTGGTTTTATTTTTCTTATTTTATTGATCCAATCCAAGGTTCTTATGTGGCTGGACGATCCTTTGTGGCAAAGAGTGATATTCTGTGCATGAGACTCCGATACCACCTGTCTACATGTAAGCAACTAGCAGTACAAGTCATGACAACATGAACACATATTTAAACATCAATACAAAACAATAGTGTCAATTGTCAACTATGAACTATCATATTTTCCTATTTTTCTACCATCGTCTAATCATCGCCTAGGCGCCTAGGTGTCCTGGTGCGCCTAGGAGCCTCCGGAGCTCCTCGCCTCGCCTTGTCGCCGTGACAACGTAGGAAAATTTTATGGTTCTGTTTGACCTCACTCTATCTAATGTGATGCTGAAACAAGCATCCAAGGAATGCTTAGAAGAATTTTAAGTTGGCATTTCCCCCAATAGAATTATTCAGGTTGAGTATTCCGTATTTCAGTTACACTATTAGTCTGAATTACACCAAAGCGAGTCTTACTTTTCTGTAGAGTTGGCAGCAAAGCTTCTTATGCATTATCAAATATTATTGTGTAATCAAACTGTAATATCGTGCAAGTTTACCTCTGCAATAAAGCAACAAAGTTTCTGCACACTTCTCTCCAATTTTAACTTGACAATGATTGATGCCGAAGATCTTTGTTTCAGGCCGGCATAAAACCGGACAGCAGTACTGGGTTGTGCACATTGCTTGTGTCTGGATATTTGCGGGCCCACAATCTTTCAGTGAATAATCTTGTAGGTGATCTATGTTTTAATTTTTAGTGAGCTATTTTATCAGTTTCCTTTTCTAATACCTTTTCCACTCAAAGGTGCATGTGTCAGGTGCTGGTGATTTTGAGTTAGGCCAAATTGATGTCCTCAAGGATCCTATTCCTATTAGCGAGAGGAAAAACTCTGATGTAATGGATTCAGAAGAAAATGGAATTCAGGTTTGTTATATAGGATAAATTCACAGCTTTAGAAGTTGAATAATGCAGTTCCACAATTATGATATAGAATCATCCAGTGCAAATGATGAAATAATGCTTTCTAGGCACTGAATCAGTGAATTATCATATATAAGGTCTGTGTTTTCCATGTTGCATTGCATCTTTTTTTCATCACACTTTCTTAACTTCTCATTCTTGGACTGTTTCAGATTGTTGACACGTTTGTTCCAGACCCTTTGAACCAGGAACCCTTACTTGTTGAAAATATCCCAAATCCTCTTGCAGGGGAGCAGGTGACATTTCTTTTCTCATCGTGCTTAATGAGATGTAATATTGACAAGCCATAGTTTTATGTTCTGTCGCTTACCTTTTGGTGTTGAAAATGGAAATAGAAAGGTTCTAACTACTGCTGCATAGTTCTTATTCTTAGGAACTTGGATTTAGTGTGTAGTTACTATTGGACGGTACTTTTTAATTTTAATCATGCGTTACTGTGAGATGGAGGGGGAAGAGAGAAAATCCACCTAACCATGAGGAGGCAGCTGGTGTCCGGCCACTGGATTTTGCTGCTTAAGTTGGGTCGCCCGTGGATCTTGCAGCCCATCCCTTGACCCCCTGGTTGAAGCTTGAGGGTGAGGCGGCAGCAGCAGCAGCAGCAGCAGAAGCCTCCATGAGAGGGTGAGGGAGAGGGAGCTGAAGGAGAGGTTTCTGCTTGTGCTTGGGAGTTGAGGCACGGGATGAGGGAAGGGAGTTGTAGCTGCAGTTAGGGCACCGGAGGAGAGAGTGGCTCTTAGATGGGCTGCTGGGTTTGGGAGGAATAGTGGGTTGAGTGAGATAGTGGTCCATCTCTCCTCTTTTTTCTTTCTTGCTCTGATATATGTGTCATATTACAATAAATAGCTTTACAATTGGGTCATCAACCAGGATTCATTGGGATCACATCCTGCGTCCTGAATTATCACCCTGAAGAACGCTACCCCCCTTTGACCCACGTTTTTAGCCACCTTTGAGTCGTGACCCTGTTCCACAAACCCAATCGACCCAGGATCCTGGTGACTATGATCATGATGCATCACATGTCAAGTCCATGATTGCCTCTTCATCTTTGTTCTTGAGACAATTTTGCTCTTTTGAGAATAAGTGAAATTAGATTACTTCATTGCATCCACATTTGAGAATAAATGCTAATTTATAGTATTATGTACATTTGATTAGACTTGGCCGACAGAAGCTGAGATGGAGGAAGCCTATTTAAACAACAAACAGAGTAAGCTGGTAAAGAGGAGGCTTCCTCGAGGCACATCAGAATACCAGGTTCACAATACGTTGAAGATTAAATTACCGCTGTTTACTTTAGATTCCTCATAATTACTACATTGACAAATAATCTTCAAATTCTGTTGCCAGGCTGCTTGGATTGTTGATGATACAGACGATGAAGATGGTGCTTCTGAGAATGACAACCAGGATGGTGCTGCAATGGTAATTGATGAGCAAGATCACTCAGACCATGGAGGTGATTTTTCAGATATAGATGCAGTTTCTCACTTTACGGAGAAGTTTGATGAGGAAACTGTTGGGGGTACTGAGATGGCAGTAAGTCCCCTTATTCGGTTATTCCTTGCCTTCAATCTGATTATATACATTTTAATGCACTTGTTTGCAAAGTCAATTCAAGGGAAGATTGGATGAGCATATCTGCACTTTTGACTATTGTGGGTAGTTTGGTCTTTTTCTTATTCTCCTTAATCCTCATTCTAAGGTAAAATGCACCTAGCAAATTTCAATGGAGGGAGTATTATCTTTTGACTTGTTGCTATTGCTTGTCTGTTTGGCCTTTTGAGGTGTGCTTTTTTGGCGTTTTCAATTTATTTTATTCTCTCTTTGTACTATCTGAAGTCCTGTTTTTGGGTGCATGGCCATACTTTGAACAGTCCCAAAAACTAAAAGAAATATCCTTTGTGCATTTGCAGGATGATGAAAATTTGACAAAAGAGCAGATAGAGGCAGAGATTAAGAAAATCAGAGAAGCCAATGCTGAAGATGAAGGTACGAGTTTTCAATTACGTTGAAATGTCAAAATGCCATTTATGAAGCTTAACATATTCAGGGTTTACAAAACCCTGTTCTTGACCTTTTCTATTGGCTGGTCGCTTTATGTTTCCAGCTGATTCCCAGTACCAACCGTTATGTAACACATTATAGACTGAATCCCACCAAGACTTGCCCAGGAATCGGGTGGTAACCTTTTGAGTTTTAAGTTTTAATTTAGTGATTGTTGGAAATTTTGAAGTAATATTATGAAGTATTATGTTATTGATTAGTAAAAATGAAGGGATAGGTCAGACTCGGTGAGAACTGGTCATAACTTGTAATAACCTGACAAAACTCTGTAATTCCGGGACATCAGAATTTGAAATCCCTGATACAGAATATTTCGATGTCATTACAAATTCTGAACGGCATATCCTATGCCAATTTGTATTATGGTGAATTCCGCATCAGTGAACTCTCCCTCATTGGACTTCTTCCACATGGATAAATTCGTCAGTTGGAAATTAATATATCTTCAGATGGTAGAAGACAATCCAAAGTTAAATGGATTTACCTTTTATCACCATATTTATTGGGATGATGTTCATCAATTTCCAAGAATTGTGGTAGCTTTGGATATTCTTTTGTATAACTATTTAAAAAATGAGTCGTTCTGAATTTTTTTTGGAAATGAACCCTGAGCTTGGAACAGCTAAGATCAGGGTTCTTGTCACATTAGCTGTGCCGAGGTAGTGGCCCCTTGGAGGTGTTATCCCAGGAATGCTATACGTCCTTGTAGGCCAAGCTTAGGCTAAGCTAAGTTTCCAGTGAAACCTGTTCTATTCAATGGCTGTTCGGTGGCCTTTTAGCTCCAGATTCATATTTACTATTGTTTACATTTTCCTTATGTGATTCCCAAAGAACTACATGCAATTCTCATCAAATGTTTTAGAATTTCCTGATGAGGTGGAGACTCCCGTAGATGTTCCTGCAAAAAAACGTTTTGCAAAATACAGAGGGCTAAAGTCATTTAGGACGTCATCCTGGGACCCTAAGGTGAGTATGATTTAACTATCACTAGCTACTGCAATTTTAAGACAAACTTATGAATTTAAGACAAACTGATGAATTTCATGTGACATGGTTGTTTCTCTCCATTTTGTTTACTGTAGGAATCTTTGCCACCTGAATATGCAAGAATATTTGCATTCGATAACTTTACACGAACTCAAAAGCACGTCCTTGCTAAAATTGCGGAGCTAGATAAAGGAAGCTCAAAGCATTGTGCTTTAATAGGATCATATGTGAGGCTTCATGTGAAAAATGTTCCTATTGATGTTGCCTCCAAACTTTGTCATCCATCAAGAAGATTACCTGTGGTTGTTTCTGGTCTTCTTCAACACGAGTCAAAAATATCAGTTCTTCATTTCAGGTATTCATCTTTTCCTCAACAAATCCACATGCTCCAGTTTTCTGGATGTATGGTATCTCTCTTTAATTTTTTATGTTCGAATAGTCTCTGATACATTTTTTACTTCATTGTACCCTTTGATAACTTGGATTCATATTGTTACTGTTGAGTAGCAATAGTTTTTTTTAATACATTTTCTGCATTTTAGTTTGGATCCGTGGCAAGTTCGCAACCATTGAGGACTGCATTTCCTTTTTCTCTTTCCTGATGGATCGTATATTAGTGTGCTTGAATGAATGTTGTCATATTGGAGATGTAAACAGGCTGAAATGCAATTTCAGTCCAAGCTAATTGTTGTGGGTGTTGTTTGAGTACGGTCCGAGGACCGAGGGTTGGGCACTTGCCCTTGACCGGCCGCCAAGGCTTTGAGACCTGGTTGAGAAGAGAGGGAGCCTTATTTCTTTGCTTCATCATAAGAGATACAATCCCATCCTTATATAGATTGGATGGCTTGACCCCTAAGAAACATCTCTCTAATATGAAGGAAATAGATTATCCTGACAATCCAATCCAATCCAATCTTATCTGAACTAATTGGGTTGGGCACTTGCCCTTGACCGGCCGCCAAGGCTTTGAGACCTGGTTGAGAAGAGAGGGAGCCTTATTTCTTTGCTTCATCATAAGAGATACAATCCCATCCTTATATAGATTGGATGGCTTGACCCCTAAGAAACATCTCTCTAATATGAAGGAAATAGATTATCCTGACAATCCAATCCAATCCAATCTTATCTGAACTAATTGGCTTGAGGCCTAAACAATGCAACTAATCATATCTATTGTATGGAGGATCCCTTTGGGCTTGTATGGCCAGCCAACTGCTCCTTCCTTGGTGCAACACTTGGGCCTTTGCTGCTGCGCATGGACATGATGTTGCTCCTGGACGTGATCAGCTAATGCACTTACGCTCCGGCCGGCTGCAACCTTATGTATACTAGCCCCTTGCTGCTGAATTTTGCCCATAACAACTTCAACGCCCTTTGCAAGACAGCTCGTCCTCGAGCTGTCAGGTGGCGGCTATGGATGAAGCCTGTCATGACCCCATGTCGAAGACCAACTGCACTGTCGATGCTGCATCGGGTGTAGGATCAGCGGCTTTGGCCGCAAGGTGGTGGTGCTGGCAAATGTTGACGAAGAGGCTAGTGCCATGGGGAACCGATGAGGGCAATAGTGTCGCCGTTCCAATCGCGAAACACAACTGTGGCGGTTGAAACGCGACAACGTCGCTGTCCCCCACCCGGCCGCCATCGTGCTTCATCGTGCCAGTGGAACAGCTTTGGCCGGCGACGGAACAGACGCCGTGATGGCACTGGCAGCGTGACAGCAGGCTGTTGCAGCGTTGTGGCCACCTTTAGATGCGACAGCAAGACCAATGGTAGTGTTGGTTCCGGAGTCGGAGGTGATGATGTCGATACTGGTGGTAGCCTTGACGCTGGTTGTCGTACAAACAACCTCCACTCTAGTTGGCTCACCGAACATCGCATTCTCCAAGCGTGCAAGCCGCACGTCGTGGTTGTCAAGGCGGCTGTTTGTGGTGACCAATTGTGCCAGGATGTAATCCAACTTGGTGCTAATCATCATGGAATTGAAAACCCCCCGTTGCTGGTCATGGATGACGGAGCAGCAGTTGGCTCTGATACAAACTGTTGTGGGCGTTCTTTGGGTACGGGTCCGAGGACTGAGGGTTGGGCACTCGCCCTTGACTGGCCGGCCATGCCGCCGCGAAGTCTCTGAGGCCCGGTTGAGAAGAGAGGGAGACTAGAGACTTTTCTTGTTTATTGTTTTGCTTCCTCATAAGAGATATAATCCCATCCTTATATAGATTGGATGGCTTGACACCTACGAAATGCTCAAGGCCTAAACAATGCAACTAATCATATCTATTGGATGGAGGATCCCCTTGGGCCTGTATGGCCAGCCGGCAGCTCCTTCCTTCGTGCAACACTTGGGGCCTTTTCTGCTGCGCACGCACATGATGTTGCTCCTGGACGTGATCAGCTAATGCACTTACGCTCCGACCAATCGCAACCTTATGCATACTGCGCAAGATCTTTGGTCTTCCCCCGGAACCGATGAAAAAAAGTGGGTCGCTTCTTATGGACTCGCTCAGAATGATTCTTCTCTATCTATAATTCATGGCTTATTAGAAGTAGAAGGTGCTCTGGTGCAATCCTTACCAACAGAGAAAGATTGCAGTCAGGTTGATAATAATCGAGTGCCATTACTTCGTCGGTCCGAACCAAGGAATCCGTTAGAAATGTTTTGAAATGGACCCCTTGCCGCTGAATTGTGCCCATGACACTAACATAGATAATCATGTAGTTTCGATGCAGAGGTTTTGTTAACCACTAGACCTCTACAGTAGCTTCGTCGTGTTGATTGATGTCTTTTGTATATTTCATGTTCAATCATCTTAGTTTTCATGAATAATGACTGGTGTCATTGTGCGCTGAAAGTAGTATTGCTATAATACTATAATGTCATCATGCCGAGCATTCATTGACATTTGCTTTTTTGTTGGCAGCGTAAAGAAGCATGACTCCTATGAAGCTCCTATCAAATCTAAGGAGACTTTTGTTTTCAATGTTGGGTTCCGGCAGTTTACAGCAAGGTAATGGAAGTTCAACCGTACTATTGGAAAAAATAGTAAATATATTTTTCTATTTTTTGTATACTTTTGCTATTGCACTTTATATCTTTAGAAGTATCTCATTGGTTGTTTTTGGACCTATCCTAGGCCATTGTTTTCATCTGACAACATCAATTGCAATAAGCATAAGATGGAGAGATTTCTACACAGTGGACGGTTTTCTGTTGCCTCTGTCTATGCTCCCATTTGCTTTCCTCCAGTTCCTCTAATTGTTTTGAAGAACAGAGATGGGGAGCAACCTGCCATTGCTGCTGTAGGTTCACTGAAAAGTGTGGATCCAGACAGAATTATTCTCAAGAAAATTGTTTTGACTGGGTAAGCTTGGTAACATTTACTAGGCAACTAAGCCTCAACTTCCATGTTGCCTTTATGTGCCTTTTGAATTAATCTTGTTACTGAAAAGTAATCTGTTGCAATCTTGTCCACAATCGGGTGCTGCTTTATAACATCCAAACATAGTAATCAAAGAGGGATCTATCCGTTGATGGTAACTGGTCATGCTTTCTAGGGTGGTATTTGTTGTACCAAACTGACTGAGCACTGCCAAACTGGTGGTTTTTGTTGACAATATGCACCAGTTTTGACTGGTTTTGTCTTCTTGTTCCAACATATGATAACAATTTACTATATTATAAGAGAGAAAATTCAGTACTTGCTCTTTCTGGTCAGGTTTTGAAGACACATGCCATAGTCCTTTTCTTTGGCTTGGCTTTGTTGATGTTTCCAGTTTATCGAGTGTAAAGTTTTTGTTTTGATTTCATCTAATGTGCTGGCATATTTGATATCCTATGCAGGTATCCTCAGAGAGTCTCAAAACTGAAAGCAATAGTGCGGTACATGTTCCACAATCCTGACGATGTCAGATGGTTCAAGGCAAGTATTTTTTTTTGTGGATCCATGTATTCTATCTATTCACATTTAATGCCAATAACACCATTATTTTGCAGCCTGTTGAGTTGTGGACAAAACATGGTCGACGTGGCCGAATCAAGGAGACCGTTGGCACTCATGGTATGTTTACTAATTCTTTTGACTTGTTGGATTCAATTAGATCCAGATTCCTGTGCCTGTACTCACTTTGTTCTTCCCATCAGGTGCTATGAAATGCGTATTCAACAGCAGCGTTCAGCAGCATGATACCGTATGCATGAGCTTGTACAAACGGGCTTATCCCAAATGGCCGGAACAGCTCTACCAGATGTAAGATTACAAATATATACTCGAACGTTTGCATGAACGGCTTAAGTTGTGACAAAGTGAAGCTTCTGCGTGTATCCCTACTGGTAGCGGAGTGGTGTCACATGCTTCTTGATGCAGCTCATATAGTCCTATGACTACTACTACCTCAACTATACCCCCAGAACAACAACAGTTTTTTTTAGAACAACACCAAGTAACATGTTTAGTTGGCCGTATTGTGGAATTAACATCTATTATAATACAATCCCATGAGACCATCTCGATCCAGATTGCAGGTTGGGTCTATATCTGATAGATTCATATACAATGATCCAGATCATAGGATCGGTTTTATCATGACCCTACTTCGGACTTATTATTTCTCTCTATTTGAGGAAAGTACTACCGTTATAAATCTTAAGTGTGTAGGCTACTTCCGACATATTTGTAGTCAAGAAAAAAAAATCCATGTGAATGTTGCTTCTACTGGTTCAATTCCCATGTAACTACACCATGTAAAGTAAAAGTGCTTAGCATGTAGTTCCACTCGAACGCAACCACTTCCAAGTCCTCCCTCGTTGTACACCTCTAAATGGTAGTTCCTTCTGCCCCAATGCGGGAAAGTTTGTGCTCGTGCGGTGAAGAATAGACCTCGGGAATCCTCCGTCGCCGTCCTAGCTGCCGCCGTTGTCGTCCGCCATGAAGATGTGTGGGTGAGTTTATATAAAAGAAAAAGTCACATTACAATCTCAACTATGACCGGAGTATGAAAAACAACTTTCATGTACAAAATCGTTCATTTCACACACTATTACTAAAACCGGTGCAAAATACCCTCCTCGCCCGTTTTATCTAATACGACAGTGGTTTTAATTACTCCCTCTATTAAGCTATATTTTTTATCTACAACTCACCATGGCGTACAGAGCAATGAAATACTAAATCTAAAAAATACTTAATGAGAAATGATCATATATACTTCTATTAAATGATATATCATAACCACTTAATCTCGGTTGGTGAATCCGGAGTGTACGAACAAAATGTTTATATCGGACGTATTCACAGTATCATTACCCATTTTTAATCAGAGTAATATATAGTTAGATCTAAGATATATATAGTAAGATGCAAGTTGGCAATTCATGTATTAAACCAAACATGTAGTGCATCTGGATGTGAGAGGAATTGAAGCATATTAAAATATATTCATTCAAAGAAGAAAAATAGACTAGAACATCAACTGTTTGAATGGTCTTGTTATTATGTGAGTCTATGATGTCTCTACTGACTTAATTTGTTGTTCAAAATTTAGATTATTTAATTATTATTGTTTTTTTTGTATCATTGATTTTTCCCTATTTTTTGTGGTGTGGATATATATATATATATATATATATATGACAAATATATATAGAAAAATGGTACGGTACTCCTGGGAGTACGTACTCCCACTTCTCATATACTGTGGATATCATAGGGATATGCTCATGATCTTAGGATGATGATACAATTGACAATGGTGCTGAGGGTTTGTCGAATCACTCGTTTTCTACAGAGTTCAGGAATATCGGTTTGACCGCAACTGAGTACCGAGTGGTCGAAAGCTTCGAGTACTGGGTGATCGAATGCTCTGAGTACTGTAGCTATGAGTACTGAGTGGTCGAATGCTCCGAGTATTGTAGCTCCGAGTATTGAGTGGACGAAAGCTCCGAGTATTGTAGCTCCGAGTACCGAGTGGTTGAAGGCTCCGAGTACTGTAGCTCCGAGTACCGAGTGGTCGAAGGCTCCGAGTACCGACTGGTCGAAGACAGTGGTCGTGGACACTGATCATGGACACTGGTCGAAGACAGTGGTCGTGGACATTGGTCGTAGACAGTGGTCATGGACACTAGTCGTAGACGGTCATGGACACTGGTCGTAGACAGTGCTCGCAGACATTGGTCATGGACTCTGCTCGCAGACAGTGGTCGTGAACATTGCTTGCAAACAGTGGTTGTGGACACTGGTCGTAGACCTTATGGAGCTGATCGTAGACCTTGCTGATTAAGTTAATTTTATGGGTTTCATTGCATAGATGTTGCATGATGCATGTTTTAACTAATGGGTCAAGTTGTGAAGAACTTATGCTCGGAAATGATTGTTTGGTCTATTGTTGTGCAGGTGGCTTGGAGTCAACTATAGTCAATGACGAGGAGGACCGGGACTTGGTTAAGAGAACCAAGGTCCAGAACGGTCATGGATGTCAGGTGAGATGGTTGTACTCAAGCAAGGCGCAAGATGGACAAGAACCATAGAAGACGAAGTTTGAGCAAACGCCTTTGTGAATGTATGTGCTCATGCCTCATCAATTATGTGAATTGATGATTGTGCGTATCGTGCGGTGCTACGTAACGGTTTGCTTGTTTGTGATGGTTGTATGACACCGGAGCTAGGTCATGGTGAGGCGGACTAGATCGAGACTAGGTTAGGAGAACTGAGATCCAGAACGATCGAGGTGGTGCCGGAAGATGACTGAGGCTAGCAGGGTGGTTACAAGCCGAGAAGACAAGGAACTGGAGCAGAAGCTACCGGTGATGAACATAACGGGTAGCGCCAAAGTGGACCGGGACTAGACTCAGGGAGGAGCTGAGGTCCTGAACGGTCAAGGAAGCTGGGTGCAGTCATGGTGAGACATGTGGTGCACCAAGTGACTTGGTCCCCATTGTAAGCGAGGACGGTTCGGTGGGATCCAGACGCATGAGAGGCTTGGCAGGAAGTTATTGGGGCCACATGGATGATGACCGAGCACGGTAGTTCAGTGCGACGAGTTGCATCAAATGGCGCAGCAATTCTGTCCGATGGGTTACATCAAGCAGCGCGACAGTTCGTGTGACGTGTTACACAAGTAGCACGGCTTTTCATGTGATAGGTTGCATCAAGTGGCGTAGGGTTCGATGCAAGTGAAACCCGTTGTGTGTGGGTTTAACGGGTGCTCGTTGGGATGTCTCTCTAGGGCTAGCCTTCACTATAAAAGAGGGGGGGGGGTGCTGGTTGTGCACCTCCAACCCTCGTATTCTAGAAACCCTAATTTGTGATTTAGAGATAGGAGACGAAAGTGGAGATGCTAGGGTTCATGAGAGATGGATTGATTGAGTGCTCACGTGTTGAGATTTTATCCTCTATGGTGGAGTGAATGTAAAGATACAATCTCTCTAATCAATCAATGTAAGATTTGCCTCAAGATGAGTTCTACTTATTCTTGCTCTCTCTTTGATGCTTTTGGGATTTTTGGTGTCTCTTAGGTTTTTATTTAGAATCTTCCCGTGATCTTGCTTGTTGGGATGTGTGGGATATGATCTAAGGTCATTTTGATCATCATACCACCCACGAGCAAGCTTTTGGATATAAGTTTGTTTTTGCCATGTTTTGGTGAAAGAAAAGATGTTTTTAGGGATTTTGTTTTTAAGGGCTTTTGACTTTATTCTTCCTGTGATTGAGGGTGCTAGGATGTATGGGAGACTATCCTTAGCCATCTTGGATTGATTCCTCCCACGAAATCCTCTCAATCACCGTTTTCGTATTTCGCCCGATTTTGGAGCAACCTTTACTTAAACGGAAAAAGGTCAGAACTTGGCAATGATCTTCACGATCTTTGATTAGAATAGGTTCCTGACATCTTAGAGAAGGTATGTTTCAAGTATCATGAAGTTTGGAGTTGTAGATCAAAAGTTAGACCGATTTGCGATTTCGAAATACTGCTGAAATTCAGTCTCTGTGTTGATTTTACTATTCACCAGTCTGACCGGTCAGTGGGGATTTCAGCGAGTTTTATCCTTTTGTTGCCTGGTTCTTATTGAATGATTATCTCTCATCTTCATAGCTCCACATAGCTATTGGAGTGAAAGAACCGTGAACATCTTGAGGCAAAATATTTTAAAAAAGGTCATCTTTGTGTGGCGCCTATTCAACCCCTCTTCTAGTCGCCTCTTCGGTCCAACATATACCACTTAAATTGTATGATGATACCTCTTTATTAATTTGAGCATACTTCAATAATGATTATAAGATACCCCGAAGTGAGTTCTATGCTTTTTTTTATATTATTAAAGTCCACTTTTTATAGCAAAATTTGTGTATATACTTCTTTTATATATGAAAAAGGGTATATAGAAAAAAATAAAGGGCTCCAATGAATTTTTTAAATCAAGTCGCATTGGAGTTTCTTATATTTGATATTTAAGTATATTGAAAGTGATAAAAATATATAATATGTTCGTTTAAGTGGTATATTAGAAGTGGGAGTACATACTCCTAGGAGTATGAAACAAACATCATATATATATATATATATAATTTAAAAACATGCGGTCCGATCGTTGACCCATCGGTCTGACCACCGGGTCAGTGACCCGAGACCTCGATCAGATTGATGACCGGTCAGGGTTTTATAACTATGGTCCCACTAAGTACACTAACAACCTAAGTCTAGATCAAGGATGGCAATCCTAGAGCGACAAGTAATCAATTTAATTATAGGAATATAAATTTGCAATAATGTAAAGCACAAGAGAGCAAACCACAATGACACAACAATCCTTTTACCAGGGTGTTCGAAAACTTGTCGGTCTCCCCTAATTCACGTTGAAGTAAGCCCAAATGAATTGGACCGGCTCCACGAATTAAGTTAAACACCTTAAATTCACTAGTGGTAGCTCTTTCCCCCACCGGATAGGTGAGCTCCAACCTTCACAACATGCTGGTCCTTCTCAAAAGCTTCTAGGGAAGATCACCAGACCACGACGCCTCCATACCGTCTAGGTGTCGGCAAATACCAAGAGTAACAAAGCCAAGTTCCTTGCTTGTCTCTCACCAAGTGCAACACATGAACAAGTGAATTCTCAATCCACCTCTAGATTCAACACATGACTTGTTTTTTTTTTAAAGACAACATATTGAACTAGAGACCTTTGTCCTTGCTCATAAGGTGCAACACATGCACAGTTGAGACGAGAAGCTCACACTAGCCCAAGAGAGTGAAATGGGGTACCAAGAACCAGGATAGAGAGCCCCAAGGCAAGCTTATATAGCCCCCATGCAAGAAACTAGCTGTTATTCACAAAATCAACAAGGACACATATAGTCAACAACACACAATGGCTAGTTCGGGTACACATGGCAAAGAGCCGTTGGGCTAAGATGTTGATACACTAGACACGTTTGTGGTACCCCCATACATGTCTGGACCCCATTGGGATCTCTATGGAAACCTTAGACATGTCTAGCGTGTCCCCAAACATGTATGTCCTATGTTGAAAACTTAAGTTCAATTAAGTTTTTTTTCCAAAGCAAAGATGCATGAACTTCAACCATTTGCAAATTATAATCGAATGCCACAAAGATTAAATGTATGAATCTCAACTATTTGCAAAACACATTCGCAAACTTTAGTATCATGCCACAAGGAGTAGGTGTCTGGACTTCAACCATTTGCAAAACACATTAGCAAATTATAGTCTCATGTTATAAATAGTAAGTGCATGAGTTTCAACTATTCACAAACAATAGCATCATGCCACAATGAGTAGGTGAATGGACTTTAACCATTTGCAAAATACATTTAAAAATTACAGTCTCATGCTACAAAGGCTAAAGGCATGAGTTTAAACTATTTGCAAAACACATTCGCAAATAATAGCATCATACCTAGAAGAGCTGGAGTAAGTGGGATTGAGCTATCAACACATTATGAAACTCAAGCTATACTAGCAATCCAGTCTGTTGGATCGAAACGACGACCTAGATGGGGGGGGGGGGGTTGAATAGGAGCACTACTCTTTTTCGACCCCGATGGTATTCAACTTCTTTCTCCGATAGCTATGGAAGCTATGAAGATTGGAGATATAAGCATAGCGAAAGTCTTGCGTTGAAACTGACGAACCCCGAGACACAGGCCTAAACAGAACAAAAGGGCACAGGGACGGTCTAACCACCGTGGCTGGCCAATCTGACTGGGCTCCGGCCGATTTCACCTCTGTGGCCTGGGAGAAGCCCACGAGGATCACAAATCGACCTAACTTTCTAATCGATGATCCAAATCCTTTGAAACTTCAAACATAGCTGACCAAGAAGGTCAAAAACCTATACCAATCGACGATCGAGTAGATTGAAGCCTAGGTTCCATCAATTTCTTGGATGAGGTCAAGAAGGCACAAGAACCGAGGAAATTCAAACTTTGATCCAAAAACTTGCTCGTGGTTGGATGATGATCAAGATGATCCTAGATGGATTCCCATATGTTCTAGCAAGTTAGATCGCAACATGAACACCAAGAAAACCAAAGGAACACACAAAATCCCAAAAGACATTAAAGAGAGAGCAAGAACAAGAGAGAGCTCATCTACGAGGAAATCTTGCTTGAATTGATTCAAGAGATTGTTGGTTTATAACAACTCTACCACGGAGGACAAAAGCTCAACACTTGAGCACTCAATCAATCTATCTTCCTCAAACCCTAGCCTCCTCTACTCCACTTTTTCCAAATCACAAATTAGAGTTTCTTCTTGGGAAGGCTTAAGAGGCACAAATCCTGCATCTCTCCCTTTTATAGTAGAGACTAGATCAAGAGAGAAAACCTTATCAGGCATCCGTTAAGCTCACATACAAACGGGTCTACACTCATGCATGCTTCTCAAAGCGAATGACGAATCTGGCGTGACGAATATGTCTCTTTGTGATCTTCATCTTCACTTGACCTAAACCGCCTCTCCTTGCACTGTCTTGCACCACAGTTTCTTCAAAGGTCAGAAAGGTAGTATTTTGGTGAAGTTATCAAAATACCATTTCTCGATCCTTCTCCAAAGACCGTGTCGAATAGTCATGAAGCAATCCCATGCTTCGCCACGTGTAGATTGATCAACGAATTTCTTCATGTCGGCAAGTATCTCCCATTCGGCTCCCACTAGAACCACCATGGCACTTGCGCTACCAACACTCACGCTGCTTGATCCAACTTGTCACATCGAATTTCTCGTTCGGTCATCCCTGTCCATCTTGCATCATGCTTGAGTATAATGAATTCACCCAGCATCCTCGATTTTTCTGGATCTCAGCTCTCCTAGCCTAGTCCCAATCATCCTCGCTGTTGACCATCATTGACTTCAAGCCACCTGCACAACAATAGACCAAGAAATTGATTACGGGCGTAAGTTCTTCTCAAATTGACCCATGTTAGTCAATACATGCATCATACAAGACATACATGCATCATAGTCGCCTACCCAGCACAAGATCAGTGCCTGGCTAGTCAGACCGCCGACCAACCAGTCTGACCACCCCTTGGCCGGTCAGACCGTTCCAACACTTAGCCAAATTTTCAGGGGTGAAAATCTACACCCTCTCTGGAAATTTAAAACTCTATCTACTTTTGGTTTGATGCTCTAAAAATTATGAGAACAAGTACAAACACATCTTCTCACTTGCCTCTCCATATGTGATTTTTGGTCGATTTCCAAATTTCGCATTTTCAACTTTTGGTTGATCAGACCACCACCCATAGTTGGCCTGACCGCCAGCCCTTTGGCCTAACCCACAGCCGGTATGACTGCCACTAATGGCCGGTCTAATCTCCTGAGGTCTGAAGACAATCTGAATTTTCTCAAAAAAGAGGGTTTCGCCAAATGCCTCGATGCTATTGCACTTATTCATCATGTTGAGATTAGGAGCATATCCCCATGACATCCACACGGTCTCCCAACTAAACGTCGAGAATAGTAGAAGGACTAGGAATACATCCTTAACCTATGGTAGTTATATTTAAAAATTCCTCAAACTTTCAGCTCTTTTCAAAATTCCAAAACTGTTTTCTTTTCCCTCCAGTCCTTTGGGCTGAAAGACTGCTGAGGCCCATCCCACGCCACCGTCACGACCCAGCCACTGCTCGCCTCGGTCCCTCGCCTCTTCCTCTTGCTGGCACGTTGTCCCAACCCGTCAACCTTCTTCCTCCACACAGCGCCTGCCCCGCTCGCCATCGAGGCCACGTGCCCGCGCTCGCCTCGACGTCTTCGCCTTCGTCACCACGCATCACCTAGTCACCCCCAGTTTAAGACCACATCACCCACAGAATCGCTCGCTTGCTCCCGGTTGCACCTGCATTGCCATCCCACATCCATTCCCCTGCTTTGTGCTTGCCCATTGTAACATCACAATTTTCTGAGTTTAAAAATCTCTTAATAGTTAGTAGGGAGAAAATTCACCATTTGGGTTTATTTGAATTTAAATTCAAAAGCTTAATATTGGACTTTCCAATAAAAAATATTTAATGTGAATAATCCCAACATGAACATTAGCCAAAACTATTTTATTTGGGTTCTATGTGCTCAGATATATTTTCTAGATTTTTCTAGAATTTTTCTGAGTTCATTTGCTATTTTCTATTGCTTATTTGAATTTCTCGGTATTTTCTAAAATAGAAAACCTATTTAAAATCTCGAAATCCTCTCGGCTGAATTCCCAAACCTCCGCCCGCTTTTCTTTCTTCCGCCCAATCCCGCGAGGCCCGGCTCCGCGCAGCCCGGCTCCGACGTGTGTGGACCCCACCGCCGCCTCTCTGCTTCCTCTCTCTTTCCTTCGAGCGCCCGATCATCCTCCACCGCTTGATCAACAATGGATGGTCGGATGCGCGCGCGTTAACCGGAGGTTCGAACGTCACATGTGTTGTGGGCCGCTCGATCGATCTAGACGGCCGATCTTGAGTCCGCTTTCGCGCCGCGCCGCTTCACACGCGCCGCGCCGAGCCGCCGTCGTTGACGGTGGGACCCACCTTGGGTTATCGCTCATCGCCCCGACTCGACTCTCCTCTTCCTTATCTCCGCCGCCGCACGGTTTCATCTTCGCTGCCTCCGTCACGGACTCCTCCCGCGGCCGTATAAAAGGAGGGCACCCCGCTTCCGCATCCTTCCCAGCCGCCGCCTAGCTCGAACCCTAGCCGCGGAAATCGCCGAAGAGACCTTGGTGCCGCCGCAACTCCGTTGAGCTCGCTCGCCGCCGTCAAAGCCGCTCAAGCCTCGCCGTCGCCTCCTCCGA
This sequence comes from Ampelocalamus luodianensis, assembly GCA_036346255.1. Taxonomy (NCBI): domain Eukaryota; kingdom Viridiplantae; phylum Streptophyta; class Magnoliopsida; order Poales; family Poaceae; genus Ampelocalamus; species Ampelocalamus luodianensis. The sequence goes on from CM070637.1 coordinate 20,293,236, forward strand.
GTTCACACAATCGAGGGCTACCTCCCGGTGACCTCGGTTTCGCCGCAAGTCCACCGGAGTCCCAGATCCGTCGCGCCCGTGACCCAACCTTCGCATAATCGTCGCCACCGGTCATCTGGGTTGTCCCCAAGCACACGTGAGACCACCGTTGTGATCCCACCTCACCCTCTACCTCCTGGTGCCACCCGTCGCCGCCGGTGAGCTGCCGTTCGTCGAGACCGTCGGGACCCGAGTGCCGCCGCTCTTGCTGTCGCCCACGTCACCGCCACCTCTGCTAGCCACCTCAGCCCGACGCCCTCGTGGTAGCCACGTGGAGCCCCGTCAGCATCCACGTGGGCATACGCGTGGCGGTCCAAACCTAATCCTGTGAGCCGGTTCGGTGGACTTAGTCTACCGTGGACCGTGAGGCTGACATGTGGGTCCCACATGTCAGTGATTTCTTTTATTTATCTTTTTCCAAAATTCTGAGGGCTGACGTCAGCATTGCGCAATAATCCAATTTTTCTTTAGAGAAATAATTCGGAAATTCCAGAAAATCCAAATTATGGTTTCTTTTAGATTTAAAACTTCATGTTTGGGTTGACAAGTAATGATGTAATCAAAGAGAATTGTTTTATTTGTTGATGAGAAATGAGTACCATAAGTATTTGAGGTTCGAGATAAGAATTGTAATCTGCAACTTTTCTGTCATTGCCGTTTAAGTGTTTCTTGAGTTTCATAAGCAATGTTTTATTGTGATTTATTGATGTTTGAAACTCCCTTCTTGTGGAGCATGTGTCCTCAATTGTGGTCTCGTCCTTTGTTTTTCGAGATCAATGCTATTTGACTATTTCTCTTGGTCTCGTGCTCACTATGAGGAGTAGTGTTTCCTCGTGTGTTAAAACTTGTATTTGTTTGCACTTTCCTATTGGGAAAAGATTAACCGACCTGGGTTGCAAGGTCTTTTAGAGTGTAATGTGGCGATTGGTTGGTGGTCAAGTAAATGATCGCAGTCTGAAATACGGGGGCCAAGCTATTTGAAGAGCAGTATAAAGTGAATTGGTTTCGATTTACAACACCTGGAGAGAATTCTATTTAAATGGAAAGTTTGTCGATGAGATAAAAGTGATTAGTGATACAACTAGTGGAACCTAGGGCAAATTATGATCCAGTAACCTTTGTCAATGTTGGAATGTTAGAATTAACGAAAGTATGAACTCTTGATAAACTTATTAGAGTATCACAAATGGATACTGAGTATGATTGTGCAGAAAAGTTGTGGTGGTGAAGTTTAATGAAAGTAGCGGTGTAGAGGAACCTAAGCGTCGTACTAATTATTGGGATAGCAGGAACTGTTGAGCTAATGTCAAGTATAACCCGGCTTCAATGAGTAACCCTATGGGAGTTAAATTAATTCTAAGGATATCTTGGTCAAAGAATATATTCATTTATTAACGTTGGTGATTGAGTATGTTTGAATCCTGGTCAATTAGTTAAGGTTTTGCGAACGTGTATATTGTGGTTGTGCGACTGAATTGGATTGGTGTGGATTAGAGAACGTCTAAGATTGGTGAAATAAATCACCTTAGGGCGGTTACTTGATTAGTGAGGAATCTTGATATTAATGACTGAGGTTGTAGTTGAGCGGTGTGAAATTTTAGTAAACGAATTTGAGGATTTTCTGTCGATTACACCAGAGATTCATGGTAGGAGACTTGAAGGTTGGTTTTGGGCTTTGCATTTTATGCTAGGATCTTGGAGACCCAATATTATGTGTAGAGGTAGGTGAACAGGAGCGAATTTTGAATAGTGTGTTGATCTTTGATAGAATACTTTGGGTAAAATAAAAGAGTGTGTGTGTGCTGAGAATTTGAAGTTGATTATCTTTAATAGAACGAGATGATGGGGTTGTGGGTGAAAAATCTTTATTGAGGTGTTCGCAACCTTTTGTCAAGAAAATTCCTTTAGAATAGAAGTGGACTAGAGAATCCTTTTGTGGATTAATAGAGTCCCTCTAAATAAGTATGACTGTTTTTTTGGGTTTGAGGATCATTTTGGGATTGTCGGTTAAGAGGAAGGAGTTAGTGTGATAGTTCTGGACACCCATGATTTGGAAAAGGGTTTATTTCTTAAAAGAACAACTGAGAAAAGAATGTTCTCTCGAGTAGAGAAGTGCTCTAGTGGTTCTTGGTTGAGTTGGGTTTTATGACGGAGAACATGTACAATTTGAGTTGCCTCTTTGTTGGCAAGGTGGTTCTTTCCAGTTCAGGAAAAAAATTAATAAAGTGTTTGATTTGGGCATTCGAGCGAATTCTGTTTTGGCTTATGTGGTGCTCAATTGCAAACTGCCGAGTTGGAAGGATTGAAGGTTTTTGTGAAGAATCTCTGATTTTGGATTTGAGTGTTTTGGAGGAAAGTTGGAATTACATTATGAAACCTTTGTTTTCAGTTGAATCTAATGATTAAAACTTGAATAAAATAAGTTTTGTTGCATGTCCCTGCTTAATGGAGGATCTACTTGTTATGATGAAGAGGTCGACTGAGCAATAGAACAAGAGTTCCATATGTTTACGTGCAATTTTTGTGGTTTGGACCCGAAGAGATAGATAGCCTATAGTATATTTGGTTGTTCTGGAAGATGTGGGGATATTGAAAGATGGCAAATTGCTAGAACTATCTCGAGTCCTGGAGTGGGGAATATAACGTTTTATATGACCTGGTATTCAAAGGAGGCTTGAGGTATTTGGAGTGTGAAGTTTCATAAGATCTGTTAACCAGCGAGTAATATCGCATCTTCAAGTCCTATCCGTTAAGTGGTTCGGGTCAGGTCGGTATGTGTAATGAGGCGTAATACGTCAGTTGCATCAAGGTGCGGTGGTCCCATATGTTCGAGAGGAAAATGACTTGGAAGCTAGAGGTCTCGCATGCGCGAGCCTTATGCAGAGTCGTTCACGCCGTGTATGTGTTAATGCTTGTTAAGTTCAGTTTCGGTGATCATTCAAGTGGATCAGTGAGAAGAATTCGGGGTCGAATTCTGTTTAAGGGGGGTAGAATGTAATACCCCAAGTCTATTTAAGTGAAAAGAAAGAATTAGAGAGAAGGACCAACTAGGAAAAATAGAATTAAAGAGGATTAGAAGGGGTTTCTGCAATTTTTCGGCAACCTGGGCCTCAGGCTTTGGCCCAGGAGGGGCCGGCCACCAATAAAAAGAGGGGGCAAACCCTAGGGGTGGTACTGTAGCATGTTGTGCTACAGTAGCCGCCACTGCTACAGTACCACCCCCCGCCTCCTTGCGTCGTCTCCTTCGGGTGCTGCCGACCTAGAAGAAGAAGAAGAAGAAGAAGAAGAAGAAGAAGGAAGAAGTTGAGGCGAACAGGACCATCTTTGGGGGGAGAGCTCTCTGGTGGGTGCTCGTCATGCCCGGCAATCGGTTCATCAAGGGTAACCTCGTTTTCCCCTCGTTTAGATGTTTTAGCGCTTAATTGTTCTATGTCGGTAGTTCTGTCTCCTCAGGACAGATCGCGTTAGAGGGATGTTTTGATGTAGTTAAGTGCGGATTCAGTCTCAGGCATCTCCTAGAAAGTTGTAGAGGACGTCAATAGCTTTCAATGAAGTGCTAGATCATATTTTTTGGACCTCTGTAGAAAAAGTTATGAAATTATTAGTGCGACTGTTCCGCGAATCTGTCAATATTTTGACAGGTTTTAGTAATCTGACTTTTGCGATCAGTTAAAGGGATAATTAGAGGATCTCAGTATAACGAACGTTGTAGATAATTGTCGTATCTTTCAGGGAAGCACAAGAACTCAAAATTTGGACAAATGATCTGAAAGTTATGATAGTTTTAGTGTTCTGTCCAGAAAACCTGACGTGAAATTGATGTTTTGTTAATCAGCTTAAAAAGGATATTAGATGGACGAATCAGGGAAGCTCACCAACTAGGTTTAGTTGGTGAATTTGATAAGATTTCAATGAAGTCCAAGAACACCTTATTTGGACTCCTGTACAAAAATATATGAATTTTAGATTATGACTGTCCACAGAGTGGACAAATCCAACTTTAGGAGTTGGAATTGGGAATGCGCTTGAGAGTGTAGCGAGTGCGGTTGTGCTTTTGGCTAAGTTTTGGTTCAGTATGGTTGTCTTAGCATGCTTTATATTTATATTCAGGTGAGGGATTGGTTCCAGGGGTAGCGCCCTCTTCGCGTCTTTCGTCTCTGCACAGTTAAGGCAAGTACTCTGTTTGATAGAGTAATTATGAATTGGTTGACTGTGAGTGCTATGTTTTGGTACATATTAGCTATGCGTGGTTGATAGTGTGATATGTTGATTAAAGATGGTAAATGTTTATGATATGAAGGATAGAAGTATGAATGAGTTAAATTCATAAGTGATGTTGCTGAGGAGATATGATTATGATGATTCATGATTGTGCATATGCATCATGTTGACAAAATGAAGACTTGGTCACGTGGTGACCAAGCATTTGTTGAGATCCCCGTCATGTATATGACGGGCTTGAGGTCCCACACTTGTGGAGTGTGGGCTTGAGGTCCCCTTTACTTGCGGAGTATTGGGCAATTGGTCCCTATGCTTGCGAGCACAGGCATGGTATGCGGCGACGGTCGCATATCTCGCATTACCGGTGAAATGCGAAAAAGAGTGGAAGAGAAAAGATGCATTGCATACTTGCATTCATACATTATGAGCTATGTTTCCGAGTAAAGCTTTGGATTTGAATGTTGTTGCGGTAATTGTGAGGTTAATGATTCTTTTTGGTACTTGCTGAGTCTTTGGGCTCACTCTTGCTTTTGTTGTGTTTTTAGGTACCTGTTGCGAGATCGGCATGCATGGGAGGGAGTAGACTTGAGTTGGATTCACACACTACCACGCACCCTTAAAACTTGATTAAATTTTGAAATGTCTTTTAGTAAATAAGCAAACTACTTAAGTATTGATTATGGTTATGCATCATGCATCGGGTTATTTGTAATAATGAGGAGTAACGTATTTTGGATATCCTTGAATATGTTCTAGCCGATTAGCCTGTTTCTAATGCTTAGTGATGATATTGGATGTTGAAATATTTAGTTATGATATTCTTTTATCCGTCAGAATCTCCGTATAGTTACCTATACAAAGGAGGTTCTGCCGAAATTTAACAAATTTTTCTAGTTTAGATTTGTTTAAAGTTTCTTCAGTAGCATTCTAGGCTCATGTTGGGCTGGGGTGTTACAAGGTTCTTGGAGGTTTTGATCGTCCACTGTACGTCGGCAACAACTGGACAGTGAATGGACAAAACCGTGGAGTGATTTGTTGCCTGACGATCTACGGCAGGAGGAACGACAAGGCGAGCCAACCTTCGCACGTCTCTGTGAGGAAGATCACTTGGCTGTAAGGTATCTAGGAGTCGTTGCGCTTGGCGATACTGGGTATCTGCAACATCTACGCACGGGAGCTTCAAGACACCGTCTTCCGTTACCACCCCAGGGCTGCAGCCGTGGACTTGCCAGCACGCTACCCATCCACAGAAGGAGAGAGCAACGCTACAGTCGTGCACCCCGCCCAGTTTGTGGCCGCCCAGGAGGAAGCCTTGGAACGGACCATCACAGAGCTGGATCATGTCTATGAGGCATTGCAGAGAGCTGAAGAGAAGATCGCCACGCTACAAGAGATCCTTTACGACCAAGTTCCCGAAGAAGAGGAAGACCCCGAAGAGGATCTTGAAGAAGATCCAGAGGAAGGCCCAGTGGTGCCAGAGGAAGATGCAGAGCCAGAGGAGCCACCGAGCCGCTTGCACGTGGATGCCTGCTCTCGCCGCACCAGCCTGTGGCATCGTGATTAGTTTGCCAAGATGCCGGCTCACTTCCGAGTCTACAGCCGCCAGGAGCGTCGCCGTGGTTGTGGAGGCTTTCTCGAGTAGTTGGTCTTAGTTTCAGTTTTGTTGGCTTAGCCAGTTTCAGTTTAGTAAGTCGCCCTTTAGGCGGTAGTTTTGTGTGCTTAGGTCGTTGTTTCTTTTGTGTGCGAGCATGAGCTGCAAAGGCCCTTAGGCATTTATTGTAGCCATGCTAAGACCCTAATTAATAAAGGTATTTTATTTGAGTTTCTTGAGCTGTGTTTCGTTGGGTTTAACCTACCCCTGCTTAGTTCTTAACTTACCTTGTGCTTGCTACCTTATCTAACCCATGGAGCTTCGCGCATGGTTCAAACTGTCGATCACGCTAGTGGTTCCAAAGACCCCAAAGACCGAGAAGCAATGAGCAACCAGCCGCAGGAGCACTTCCGCCATAAGCACCCCCAATTGACTTGCAAAACTTTAGAGCTTTTATGGCAGCACAGACTCAGTTGATGAATACCATGATGAATCGATGCAAGCTATGAACAACCGTGTCAACAACAACAATCAACAAAGATGGTGCCCAAATGCTCATGGTCACCATGGACCATCCAAACTTATGGAGTTTATGAGAACCCGTCCACCAACAATTTCTGGACACGTGTCTCCAGTGGAAGCAGATGATTAGCTCAGGGTTATCGAAAGGAAGCCGCGATCACCCAAAGGCAACGATCGTGAAAAGGTTTTGTATGCCACTCACCAGATGGAGGGCATAGCCGCTGAATGGTGGGAGAACTTCTGTGCCGCCCATGAGACGCCACAGGATATCACCTGGGAGGAATTTTCTGCAGCATTCCGCCAGTATCATGTACCGGAAGGCATCATCGATCTGAAAAAGGATGAGTTCCGTGCCCTCAAGCAAGGAACTATGTCAGTGTATGACTATCTCAACAAGTTTTCTCAGCTAGCTCGCTACGCAGCAGAAGATGTAGCCACGGACAAGGCTCGTCAGAGTCGTTTTCTGAAGGGGCTAAACACTGGACTGCAAGTCAGTCTAATTGCCCATACTTTTCCTGATTTCCAAGAGCTGGTTAATAAAGCCTTTGTTCTAGAGGACAAACGCAAGGAACTGGAGGATAACCGCAAATGCCGGATGGCTCAACAAGGAAATCATCAATCACAGCAGAGGTCTAGAACAGTTCCATCACAGTTCAACCGGTTTCCACCCCAGACTTTGTTTAGAGCACCTGCACCAACTTCAAGACTTCGCCCACCGCCCAAAACTTCCGCAACCCCGCACTGTCAACCCTAACTCGGAAGCAATCACAAAGCGCACTAAAAGTATGTTATGCCCGCTGCCACCGACATTTTGCCAACCAAAGGTCCACAAAGGGGAACAATCACTCCAAAGACGTTTCAACCTTGGAGCTACTCCATCCAAGACGCCAGCGCCAGGCATCAACCAAGGAGCTTCACAAGTTGCCGGTCAAGCCGGAGGAGCACCACAGTCCGTGATCAAAGGCCGTGTCAACCACGTCACTCTGAAAGGAGCCCAGAATCACCGGACGTCAGACGGGTAAGTTTCGTTAACTCGATCGCATCGCTTTGTTTGATTCGAGCTTCGATTCGCTTGTTTCGGAATGTTTGCAACCAAGAATAATTTGGAAGTTATGCAACTTAAACATACTCGTTAGTCCAATACCGAGCGAGCTAAGGACTAGAGTGGGATGTTTAGGAGCTAAGTTACTCATCGCTGGAGTTGAGTTTCTAGCCAACCTAATTGTCCTAGATACCCAAACCCTAGATGTCATTCTTGGCATGGATTGGTTATCCAAGCACAAAGCCGTGCTAGATTGTGGCCGAAGAGCCGTAACAGTCGAGGATGCCAAAGGAAACAAGGTAGAGTTTCTAGCTACCTCAGTTCGTGATGGGCATCTGTTAGTGAACAGTCTGAAGACCCTTTCCTTGGAAGAAGTACCAGTCGTCAGTGAATATCCAGATGTGTTTCCGGAAGAATTACCAGGAATGCCACCGGATCGTGACATCGAGTTTGTCATCGACCTAGTGCCGGGGACTGCACCAATTTCAAAGAGACCTTATCGGATGCCAGCCGACGAATTAATAGAGATGAAGAAATATATAGAAGAACTTCTTGAGAAAGGTTTCGTGAGACCTAGTTCGTCACCATGGGGAGCGCCAGTGTTGTTTGTCAAGAAGAAAGATGGAAGCATGAGGATGTGTATCTATTACCGTTCCCTCAACGAAGTTACCATCAAGAACAAGTACCCACTACCACGGATAGATAATCTGTTTGATCAGATGAATGGAGCCGGAGTGTTCTCAAAGATCGACCTGCGATCAGGTTACCACCAGCTAAAGATTTGTCCTAAGGATATACCAAGACCGCTTTCTCAACGCGGTATGGACATTATGAGTTCTTAGTCATGTCTTTTGGTCTGACTAATGCCCCTGCATACTTCATGAATATGATGAATAAAGTATTCATGGAATATTTGGACAAGTCCGTATTTGTGTTCATTGATGATATTCTAGTGTACTCCAAGTCGGAGGAAGAACACGCCGAACACTTAAGGATAATCTTGGAAAAACTCAGAGAGCATCAGTTGTATGCCAAGTTTAGTAAGTGTGATTTTTGGAAGAAAGAAGTTGATTTCCTTGGTCATGTGATGACAAATGAGGAGTAGCAATGACCCCTAAAGTTAAAGCAATGTTACATTGGGAGCAGCCCAAGATCAGAACTCGATTCGCAGCTTTCTTGGGAATGGCAAAGTTATTACCGCTGCTTTATCGAAGGATTCTCATCGATTGCTAAACCTCTTACGCAATTGTTGAAGAAGGAGAAAAAGATCACTTGGACTCCCGCCTGTGAAGAAAGTTTTCAAGAATTGAAGAAATGATTGACTTCACCCAAAGGTTGATTTTGCCGATATTCGCAAGGATTTCGATATTCATCATGATGCCTCGCCAAGGATTAGGATGCGCCCGATGCAAGAAGGAAGAGCTGCCGCTATGCGTCAAGGCAATTGAGACCTCACGAGGAGAATTGCCCTACTCATGATCCGGAATTAGCCGTAGTGCATGCTTTAAAGATTTGGCGCCACTACCTCATCGAATCGCCGTGAAGTCTACACGCATCATAAGAGCCTCAAGTACATCTTCACCCAATGATTTGAACATGAGGCGAGAAGATGGTTAGAATTGATCAAGGATTATAATCTTGGAATCCACTACCATCCTAGAAAAGCCAATGTAGTTGCAGATGCTCTAAGTCGTAAGAGTTACTGCAATACTTTGGAAGTAAAGGAAAGTTGCCTAACTTTATTAAGAATTTCGTGTCAAGCTAGAAGTTGTGTCCGAAGGATTTGTAGCCAATTTGGAGGTACAACTACCCCGGAGAAGCGATTCGGAAGCACAACCAAAGGATCCTATGTTGTCGACATCAAGGTCAAAATGGCGTATGGAAATTCAAAGATTTTACCAAGGATGATCAAGACATACTGATTAATGGTCGATTCTGGTACCGTATATCGATGGTCTAAGACAGTTAATCCTAAAGGAAGCCCATGACTCAAAGTATTCAATTCACCCTGGAAGTACCAAGATGTACCAGGATATTAAGACTAAATTTTGGTGGCCAAATTTAAAGCGAGAAGTCACAGAGTTCGTTGCCTTGTGCGACATCCGCCGGCGGTAAAGGCGTAACACCGAGACCGATAGGATTGTTGCAACCACCAAGATTCCGGATCGAAGTGGGAAGAAATCGGCATGGATTTTATCACCGGTTACCCAAGACCCAATCGGTTACGATTCGATCCGGTAATAGTCGATTGTTTGACCAAAGTCGCCCATTTCCTGCCAGTCAAAACCATATACCTGTGAGATCGCCTTGCGAGTTGTACATGGTCGAATTGTCGGTTTGCATGGTGTGCCCAAAAGATAGTATCGATCGAGGATCTCGCCACACCTCTCGTTTTTGGCATAGTTTGCATGAAGCATTGGTACCCATCCAATTTCGCATCGCAGATTATCCATGCATGCATGGACAGATCAAAGAGTTAATCGATATTGGAGGATATGCTGAGAGCTTGTGCTCTAGCTAATGCTGCCCGATGGGATAAGAGTTTACCATATGCAGAATTCTCGTACAACAACAGTTATCAAGCTAGTTTGCAAATGTCACCATTTGAAGCTTTGTATGGTCGTGTCTGCCGAACCCCGTTGAATTGGTCGAAACAAATGAACGCTCGATTCGCCCGACATCATTCAAGAAGCAGAAGAGCAAGTGGCCATGATAAGAGAAAGATTGAAGATAGCTCACCCGCATGTAAGAGCTATGCGGATAATCGTCGTCGTGATCTCAGTTTTGAACCTGAGGATTTCGTCTATCTTCGAGTTACCCCGCTCAGAGGTGTCAAACGGTTTCATGCCAAAGGGAAGCTTGCCCCTAGGTATGTTGGTCCATTCAAGATTTTGGAACGCCGTGGAGAAGTTGCTTATCAGTTGGAGCTACCACAGTCGTTAGCAGGAGTGCATGACGTCTTTCATGTCTCGCAGTTGAAGAAGTGTCTCCGTGTGCCAGAAGAGCAAGCCCCGCTAGAATCGATTGACTTGAAGGAGGATCTTACCTACAAGGAGCAGTCAGTCAAGATTTTGGATGTCGCAGAGCGCCTCACCAGAAGCAAGACTGTTCATTTTTGCAAGGTCCAGTGGAGCAACCACTCGGAAGGAGAAGCAACGTGGGAACGTGAAGAAGAGCTGAAAGCCGAGTTTCCTAGCCTTTTCTCTAGCTAACCTGAATCTCGGGGTCGAGATTCCTTTAAGGGGGGGGGGAGGTTTGTAACATCCCAATTTTCTGAGTTTAAAAATCTCTTAATAGTTAGTAGGGAGAAAATTCATCATTTGGGTTTATTTGAATTTAAATTCAAAAGCTTAATATTGGACTTTCCAATCAAAAATATTTAATGTGAATAATCCCAACATGAATATTAGCCAAAACTATTTTATTTGGGTTCTATGTGCTCAGATATATTTTTTAGATTTTTCTAGAATTTTTCTGAGTTCATTTGCTATTTTCTATTGCTTATTTGAATTTCTGGTATTTTCTAAAATAGAAAACCTATTTAAAATCTCAGAAATCCTCTGGGGCCGAATTCCCAAACCTCCGGCCCGTTTTCTTTCTTTTCGGCCCAATCCCGCACAAGGCCCAGCTCCCGCGCGCGCCCGCCTCCGCAGACAGGTGGACCCCACCTGTCAGCCTCTCTGTTTCCCTCTCTCTTTCCTTCGGAGCGCCCCGATCATCCTCCACCGTTCGATCAACAATGGATGGCTGGATGCGCGTGCGTTAACCGGAGGTTCCGAACGTCACATGTGTTGTGGGCCGTTCGATCAGATCTAGACGGTCAGATCTTGAGTCCGTTTCGCACGCGCCCGCGCCCGAGCCGCCGTCGCTGACGTGTGGGACCCACCTTGGGTTACTGTTCATCGTCCCCGACTCAGACTCTCCTCTTTCCTTATCTCCGCCGCCGCACGGTTTCATCTTCGCCGCTCCGTCACGGACTCCTCCCGCGGCCGTATAAAAGGAGGGCACCCGCTCGCATCCCATCCCCACCGCCGCCGCCTAGCTCGGAACCCTAGCCGCGAATCGCCGAAGAGACCTTGGTGCCACCGCAACTCCGTTGAGCTCGTTCGTCGCCGTCAAAGCCCCTCAAGCCTCGCTGTCGCCTCCTCCGAAGTTCGCACAATCGAGGGCTACCTCCCGTGACCTCGGCCGCCGCAAGTCCACCGGAGTCCCAGATCCGTCGCGCCCGTGACCCAACCTCCGCATAATCATCGCCGCCGGTCATCTGGGTTGTCCCCAAGCACACGTGAGACCACCGTTGTGATCCCCACCTCACCCTCTACCTTCTGGTGCCACCCGTCGCCGCCGGCGAGCCGCCGTTCGTCGAGACCGTCAGGACCCGAGCGCCGCCGCTCTTGCTGTCACCCACGTCACCGCCACCTCTGCTAGCCACCTCAGCCCGACGCCCTCGTGGCAGCCACGTGGAGCCCCGTCAGCATCAACGTGGGCATACGCGTGGCGGTCCAAACCTAATCCCGTGAGCCGGTTCGGTGGACTTAGTCTACCGTGGACCGTGAGGCTGACATGTGGGTCCCACATGTCAGTGATTTCTTTTATTTATCTTTTTCCGAAATTCTGAGGGCTGACGTCAGCATTGCGCAATAATCTAATTTTTCTTTAGAGAAATAATTCGGAAATTCCAGAAAATCCAAATTAGGGTTTCTTTTAGATTTAAAACTTCCAGAGCTCATAACTTTTGCATCCTAACTCCGATTGAGCCCATTCAAATTTCTAAATTTATCTAAATTCGAGCTCTATTTATCTGAGATTTTTATTTAATTTTTGGAGTTTGTTTTGCCTCTGTTATTTATTTGTTTTGTTTGTTTGTGTCTCGTTTGCGAGTATACGTCGATTCGTCGGGGAATTTTGTGGAAGAAGGAGCACCCCAAGATCAAGACCGGTACATAGACCTTTTCCAAGGCAAGTCATATCTTTGATCATCTTGAACCCAGTTTTCAAATTACTTTGTTTCAAAGTACTACATTCTATTTTAATTATTTATTTAAATGCTTTGGGCATAGTTATTATCCAAATTGTTATCACACCTTGGCCTTGTATGTCATATTTCTTGTCACCCTAGATTGGTTTATTAGTTGGTAATATTGCAGCACCAACGTGGGTTGGTTAGATGCGAGTACAATTGCTTAGCCATGCTACGACTCTCACTTATCATTTGAGTTGCAATTATGAATTTGACTAAGTGACTATGGAACTTCGTGTAAAACTGTGTGCTATGTGTTATTACTTTGTGATGGCATGTGTTGCACTAAAACCAACTGGGTGGTAAAGGATTTAGACTGAGGCAAGTGGTGGAAACTGTGTGATATGGTGGAAGCTGTGTGCTTGGGTTCGATAATCTGTATGGCTTAGTTAGAACATGGAAGTCTTGCCTTGGTCAATTAAGGACTTAACTTTGTGCGCCATTGAACTGAGCCTTACTGTACGACCACATGCCTGGTATGGGACGTGCCTAACTTAGTAAGTTATGGATTCTCGGCATTAATGTTCAGATGGATAGGTTAGGCTGTGTGACAGGGTGGAGGTGTGACTACTTAGTGGTTGCATCGCGGGACGATTCGTCGCTTCCCTGTCCAATGGTGTGTGTTATACCAATTCTATGTGAGCTGGTGTAGCGGGAAAGCACATCGGGAATGTCAATGTTTGATATGAAGTTTCTGAACCGTTTTGTTACGATTAGTGCTTGCTACACTAGTTGTATCTTATGGGTAAAGTGTACAACCTCTGCAGAGTGTTAAATCAATCTATTCGAATAGCCGCGTCCGCGGTCATGGACATGCTCGGGGATTTCACACGAGGGGTAGTTTTCATAAAATGCTGGGATGGGAGCTGTGTGACCTCAATCATATGGCTATGTGAAATAATCTGGTTAGCTTTGTGTCTTTGTGGAAATAACTGTTAAATTAATATTGTCTATTTGTTTTGAATTATGTTTCGATCTATTATTCATATTCAATTGCAAATGTTGCTTTTATGCAAAAGAACCACATAAGCTTTTTCTTTGGAATAAGCCTGCATCTATACATTGCATTCTGTGGTGTGATTTGCGAGTACGGTTGTGTACTCACGCTTGTTGTAAAACTTGCGCCCAAACCTACAGAAGAGGAGGAGTCTACGCCTGCTTTCGAGGAGGAGTTCGCCGAAGGTTGTTGATCGTTAAGGTCTGGATCCCAGTCGGTTGCCTGTGGTGAATTGGTGGGATCTACGCTGGAGTTATTTCCGTTCTGCTACTGTTTTATTCTCTGTTAGCCCTGCGTGACTTAATAAGTGTAAACTCGACCATAAGGTCAAAACCCTTATTTGTTATTCAAACTAATCGTTTACTTTATTTATCGCTTGTGTGGATCGATATTTACCTATGTTAACCCTGTGTGCACTAGCGTGATCCTGGACTAGTGCAGTATACACAGAGGATTCCAGAATCATAATTCTGGGTCCCGACACCCATGCCCTGCCATGCCACCTTCTTCATCCACAGTAGCCACTTGCGAATGCCATCTTGCCACTGACCTCTCGCGAGTCGCAATGGTTTTAGCGAATGGGGCAGTGACAGATCTAAAGGAGGTGCACATGGGCTCTAGGGAGTGATTGCGATGCTACCAGCGGTGGCACAGGGACCAATGGTCACTGGAGCGACGGTGACAACGTCTCCTGCGGTGGCACCATGGACGACTACGTGGACAACAACGAAAACTACTCACCTCAGGTGAAATGAAAGGCGCAAGGGGATCTGGGGCTCACCACAAACACAATGGTGACGATGATGATGAGGGAGAGGCACTGGAGTGGCTTGACGGTGGTCATCAGTGGCGGCGCAGAGAGGTCTTGTAGTGTCATCACGTTACGACGATGAACAAGCTTCAAGATGGTGCACATTAGCTTGCATGCACACTTAGGATGCTAAGGGTAGAACAAATCGGCCAGTGACTCACTGAGGTGGCAGCAATCGGTGAAAATGGCGGCGGTGGCCAAAAATGAGGAAGACAGTGAGGATCCTTGGACTCTCTATGGTTGGACCAGCATTGAGTAAGGGAAAAGCACAATTAGGGGATGGAACATATGATGACGCGGTTGGGTTGAACCCAAACTCACCAGAACAACAAGAACACAGTGGCTTGGATCGTGTGTGCGGGCCAAAGACGAAGATGAAGGGGGAAATATGGTGTTACCCAACTCCAACTGCTAGAACAAGCACGAGAAGGGAATGAGTGAAGCTCCAGAAGAATAATGACACACATGTCGTGAGGAGGGAAGCTCATTGGAGTGGCAATGGCATGGAGGCATGCTCACCGGTGTCTAGAACGACACTCTCATTCTTGTGGAACCAAGGAGCGAGAAGATTTGGTTCTTGGTGGGAGGCGAGAATGGTGAGCTGAGGAGAAGATGATGTGCATGGAGGGCTTAAGTATGTTGGAGAAAGATGCGAGAAGAGTAGCAGATAACGGTGGACGCAGTGAGAAAATGGGGTGCACGCTTTGGTTCTCTGACCGCACAGCCAAACAGAGGCGACAATGGGACAGTGTTCCACTGTAGATATGGGACAGGGTATGGTGGGGTAGGTGGCACGTCATTCCATCGAAAAAATGGTGGGTGGTAGAGTTGGCGCGGCGCGAGCGCGGGTAGGGGGCAAGGTGAGGTGGAAGAAAGGCTCTAATAGGTGGGGTCGCGGCAATGTCAGCGAGAGGGGAGGTGGGCCGAGCTGGGCTTTCGACCCAATGGAGCGGCGGGAAAAGAAAAACAATTTGGAAATTTGAAAATGGCTGAAGGTTTGAGGAATTTTTAAATATGGTAAACGAGCTCCAAAAATTATGAAATTTTTTGTGAAGGCTCCTGACATAATGTAGTTGTTTGTGTAATTGTTCCATAATTTTATGTATCTTGAATTGTTCTTGAAAAGTCTTTTAAGGTCACTATTTGTATGCAAAGGCACAATTGATTTAGAAAAAAAAAATCAGAAACATGCTAAAAAAATAACTCAACAATGATTCTTAGTACAATAAACTTGAGTTTGAGTTTTTGGGTTGTTACATAGTGGAAGGCTAAATAGTACTTGTTGGAATGTCATTGACCCATAAGTCCTAAACAATAACTAGTAATAGTAATGACTAGTTGAATACTACAATGGTGATTAAGCTAGACGTAAGCATTTTGCTAGATAATCCCAATACACCTAGAGCCCATCTAATTAGGAGTTGACCATGGATAATTAGCATGCTACTAGGTAATATTCCTAAGAACCCGTAGCATATGGATTAACTATTTTAGATTGACCATATAAAATGTAGCAGTGATAAAATATAACTAAAGTAGCTAATGTGACACTAATATTTAAAGTAGAACAAAGAATTTAACCAGAGATGGTGTCAAACGTAAGGTTGCACCTTGTTTAGAGTTAAGGATTTAAATATAAGGAATATCTAGGTGACTGCTGAACTCTAGGCCATTAACAATCAACTAAGTTCAGAGTTAACTTTCCCATGAGCATAATTTAATTAGGACATAACATGACAAATATGCCACACACATAATTAGGTCTAAATTGAAAGCAGAAGCTAAAATATGAGTCCTTGCCATGTAGGTTCCTCTCATTAGTTCTACTAGGTTGAAATGAAAGTCAGCAATAGTGATTCCTATAAATGGCCTCTTGTTAGTAAACTGATAAGCGAGCAATTAGAATAATTAATTTCTAGGTAAGAATTACTAGTCAATAACACCTAGGCCTTATATAGTGAATGAGTAGCTAGCTACTTAACTAAAAATAGTCATCCACATGTATTTTAGCTAAAAGTTAACCTAGTATAATAGGTGTACTTTAGTACATGCTTAGCCACATAAGTAATTATGATAAGTAAAGATCAACTCGATGATGAAACTCAGACCCGTAGAAACCATCAATTAAGTTGTAAGGATGGTATTTAGTTAATACTCATAGGCCTCACCTAATTCATGGAACTTCCTTGATAAATAGAAAATAGAACAACATAAATCGTTAAATAAACTAGGCCTTCCGTGGAAGTCATGTTGAGGTGCTCTCAATAAAACAATAATAATTCAACAACAAATCAAGGGTAAGTCAATCCCATCTATGACCCACTGCTATCCTTTTCCAATATGGAGAACAATACATAAAATGAAAAAAGATCGGTAGATCCTACCTTTTCAACAAACCTTTCCCATTTGGATGACCTTAAGATAATATTCCTGAGAATATTCTCTCTTTCTTCGTTCATAATATTCTTCATTGACGAACATTTTGAGAGCATGATCTCTCTTGTCCTAACTCCGGATCAAATAATTCTCAACCCTAAACCCATCTAAATCCGAATATACACCTTTATACCAATTATTGGAAGTTAGAATTTATTTGATTTTGCTTGAAGTATTTCCTTTTGTTTCGAGTGCCTTTGGATTTATTTGATTTTCATGTGTTTATATTCAGGCGTTCTTGGATTCGCTCTAATTTTGTGTAATTAGAACTTGAAGTCCTGAAGGATCAACAGTCTAAGCAAAAGCAAGGAAACAAATGTTCAACAAGCAAGGCAAGCAGCCCTCCTTGATCACGTTGATCCTATGACTTCAAAAATTATCTTGTTTTCATTGCAATTATTTATGCACTACTTGCTTCGAATAAACTGTTATACTCGTGCTTAGAGTTAGCTATGTCCTACATTGCAATGAAATAATCCTTGGACTTGAATACCACTGCCATTGTTACCTTAGGAATATTTACCACTGGTTTAGTATTATCTTAAGTGGAATTTAGATGGCATATGTAGAAAATGCTTAGCCATGCTTATATCGATACTTGTTCGGTTATGTTGGGAGAACTGGATAAATTCTTCGATCATGGGAATGGTTATGTTGTTGGACTAGTAGGGTCATCCTTGCTATTTACGTAGAAAACAAAACTGAAAACTATAGTTTTGACTTGGGCAAGATATTTATATATCTTGTGTTGTGAGGGGGAATAACTCGCATGTAGTGGTAGGATGATGGAGATTCTTGCCCGGGTTGGTTCAGGACTGTGAACTATGTGTTGCTGATCTAAGTCTCTTGTACAACCACGGGTGTCTTTATGGGAAGACCATGTCCTAATAAGTTGTGAAGTTTTAATCTTGCATCCGTGGTATGCTGAAGATTGTGCGGGCGATGATTATGATCATCAAGATGCTCGAGGTGGTGCTCGTCATGTCTTTGTATGGGGTCAACACCGTCGACACAACAGTGAGTCCCTCAGGGACGATGCTAAGGGTCCTAAGGGACGTCAATGTTCTGAGGGTATAAACTCATCGGACAGAGTAGGGTTAGGGCTAAGCAATGTAAAGCCTTGTTATGATCGTCTCCATCACATGCCTAAGGAAGCGTGTCATGGCCGACATTATGAGTTGATCATATCTCGTGGGTAAAGCTGTACAACCTCTGTAGGGTGTATAATCTATTCGAATAGCTATGCCCCTGGTCATGGGCAAAGCTTAGTGATGTCACTAGGGTTAGTGGTTGGTTTTAAAAGCTGGTTTGGGATTGGAGGGTAACTGTCGGACCCAGATTTCTTAATCCAGAATCCTTTGTGAAAATACCGTCTATTCCCTAGATTAGTAGATAGCACTCACAGATACATCACTGAATCAATTCATACATGGTGTAAAACCATACCATTCATTATTTAACACATCAGAGTTTACTTAGACCGTGTCGGGTCAGGTTTTACAATAAGGGCCGAACAGGCCAAACTGATTACATTACAAAAGCGGAAGCGACAACGGAAGCAAAAGGGGTGAGAGCGCATCTCTCCACCGGCAAGCGACTGGGGAAACCCGTGTGTGTCCGATATTACCCGATGGCTCAGATAATATAGGATGCACGCAAGCACCAATATTACTTCGGGTCCGCTTTTGTATCGTGCACATTTTGCCCCTTTTGGTCCGCGCCGTCGTGGCCGAGGTCACCAGCGGCGAGCCGGCGGTCAAAGCGTGGTACTTGCCCTGTTGTCATAAGTTCGACAAGTCCCAAGACCTCTTAAGTTTTAAGTTGTAGGAGGTAGATGTTTGGGAGCATTGTAGTTGCCCGAAAGCTTTACCCCGAGCGGGTAGTTGTCTTTCGGCTTTACAATGTAGCGTATGGGTTTCTATCCATACAAGCGGTTTGTAGTTAATTCACAATATTGGAAATGTCTCGTAGGACTTAGTTGTGCCGGCATATCTTTGGAAGTGTGCTAATCTTGTGGCTAAAAGGCGGTCTGAAGTGTGGGTATATTGGTACACCCCTGCAGGGTCTTGAACTATTCGAATAGCCTCATCCTAGGTTATGGACATGCTTGGTTAGGTTTTGCAATAGTTAGACTAAAACCTTTTCACTAAAATTTGAACTTGGGTGGTACGAATCGGGGATTCGTGCTATGTTGTGGTGGCTATTGGGTTAGTCACCACTAGGTTGTTATTTATGTTACTTATTGTCACCTCGCTGTTATTTCAATTATTAAAAACAGATTTGAGAAATTGCCTTCAATCTATTACATTATTGCAAATGAAAATTGCTTTATGCGTCCAATTAACCATATAACCATTTCCTTTGATTCAGCTCACATGTAGCTATGTATAGGTTTGTTACTCGTAAGTCTTGCGAGTACATTTTCTGTACTCAACTGCATTGCTTTGTTGTTGCAGAGGAGGAAGTGGATCCCCAAGGGATCGACTTCTGTGAGTTTTGCTGCGGATCGTGTGACTAGCTTGGCGGCCCGGTCGGTTGCTTTGTGGGTTATAGCTAACCGGTTGACTTTTGTTTATAGCCATCTTATGGCGCTTTTGCTTCCGCTATTATTTGTCACTCTTATGTCATTTGGCCGGTTGGCTCTTTTGTAATAACTCTATATATTGTATGTCTTTTGCTAGACTTAGCATTGTATGATGTATGGAAATGATGCATGATTTTGTAAAGATGTATGTGTGCTGCAATTCTGGGAAGCACATGTCCATCGAGACTTAGGATATTTGATTGGTAATACTAGAACCATTTGGAGGTTAAGTATTACGAGTTAAATACCTCGGGTCCTCACACAACCTATAGCTAGTATTTACCATATAGTTACTAGGGTGACAAGGAATAATGGGTTCAATTAACAAGGGATGGCATTATAATTAATTAATCATCAAATGGGGATTTAACTACCTTAAGCTTTAAAATACATTTGATTAAGGAAGTAAAGCATGCAATTTGCTATTTTAAGAGAATATAATTTGCATAAAATGTAGGCTCAATATGATCAAAGTATTGAGTCGCCTTGGTTATAGGCAAGAGGATCCTGATAATCTTGTGCTCGATCAACTTGGAGGTCGTTCGTGTCTTCAAATCCTAGTCGGACGAACGCACCGAAAAAGGCACAAACAAGCAAAAAGAGCAAATAAATACAAATGAACTCCAAATTAAACAAGACCTATGCCATTAGCAAGATCTTGAATTTAAAAAATTTTAGAAACAAGTTTCACAATTTTAAGGGTTACGACGAGGGAGATATGAACTTTTGAAGCCTCTCTTTTGAATTAAAACAAAAAAGAAAAAGAAAAACAAAGAAAAAGGAAAACGGCGGCGGCCCACGGTGCATGTTTTGGCCCAGCCCAAACTTTGGGCCGAAACCGGCACGGCGTGCGGACGCGGCCCACGGGGGGGGGTGGTCTGCCCTAGGAAAGAGAAAAAGGGGGGAGCTCAGGCCGGCCGATTGCGAGGGAGGGAGAGGGGGAAAGATGGAGGGGCGGCGGCGGCGCGCGGGGAAGAGGGGGGCTCCCAGGGGTGCGTGGCGGCGGTGAGTTTGCCCGATGACAAGCCGCGACTGGAGAGGACAAAGAGGGCGGCCCTGGCGGCTCGGGCGCGACAAGAAGGAAGTGGCAGCGGCACGGGAGGAGAGGGCTCGGGAGCACGCGGCGGCGGCGGCGACCGGAGGGAGCGACGGCAGCGACGACCAAGGTGAGTTTTCCCCCTTTCTTTTGTGCCTTCTCCTTTGCCCGGTTTTCTTGTTCGGGGAGGAAGGGGAAAATGGGGAAGGGCCGAACAGGGGGGAGCCTTACCGGAGAGGGAGGAGGGGAGTGAAGGGGGGGGGGGGAGGCGGGCAAGATGACTTTCGGGGCTCTTATAGCTGGCGGACAAGGGGAGGGAACCGGGGGAGGCTTGGCGTGGGCGCGCGTGCGCTGCGCATGGCTTGGACCGACCAAGGACCGGCGTGGGGGTGGCAGCGGTACGAGGCGACGACTCGCGCGGGTGATGGGGCCAGCCGAGGATGGGGCGCAGCTTGGACCGAGCAAAGCGAGGGCACGGTGAGGACGGGCAAGGACGGCAAGTGGGTACGAGCGAGAGAGAGAGGGGCTCGGGCGCACGGGTGCTGGTGTTGACCGAGGAAGAAGATGACTGGGGGAGGGAGCTGGGCCGGGAGAGGATCCGAAGTTTGAAAATTTTGATTTTTTGTTGAAGTTGGAAATGAACTTTACTTCAAATTTTGAAAACTTTAAAAGAAATGAAAACGGGATGTTACAAATCCTACCCACCTTAAATGAAATCTCGACCCTGAGATTCGAGCTGCTCCGGGAACAGGGACGGGTAATCCAACTTCAGTTGATCTTCTTGCTCCCGGGTGGCTTCTTTGGCTGAGTGATGGCTCCACTGGACCTTACAAAGGCGGATGACTTGATGTCTTGTTCGCTTCTCAATAACGTCGAGGATCTTGATCGGATGCTCCGGGTAAGTCAGACCTTTCTGAAGGGCGATGGCCTCGATGGAAGTCTGCTCTTCAGGTACTCTGAGACATTTCTTCTACTGCAGCCTGAAGTAGAGATGTTGTGCATCTCTGACAGCTGCAGGGGTAGGTCCATCTTGGTAACTCATGCCAACTGCTGGTTCACAACCATGTGCTGGAATGCCAACATAAAAATAACTATCAAATTTGGTCATCCAAAATGTTGGATCCAATTCTCACTTATCATTACAATCCACCATTGCAGCATAACATAAAGTCACCTTAATAAAAGAGATTCAGGCACTTAATTAACCTCACATTCTATTGATACAATAACATAATTCCCAATCTTTCTTAGGCATAGACTTAGATAATCCAATAGATTTACCACTTTGATTGCATGATTTATTCTCTGCACAAATCCATCAAAATCTAGTAGCAAAAATCATATCTTCCAATCCGATAAACTCCAAGATCATGCTAAATTTTATTCTATCCCTTTTTGGAACGAAATTCTCTAAAGATTATAATCGCGTAATGGCTTCCTCCAAATTCTTAACTAAATCCACGACATCATTCACTTAATTCCTCAAGTATATTTATCAATTGCAATCCTCCAAAATGTCTTTATATAAATCCAGTATCTGTATTATAGAACCTTTCAGAAGACTGCTTATAACCCATAAATTCAAATTTAGTCTGCAAATTTATTTTTATCACAATCTATCCAATCATTATTTAGTCCAACCCAACACTAATAAGATATCCGTCAACCCAATGTTTATACAATTCTATAAGCCAACCAAAATTTCTTTTAAATCCCAACCTTTCTATTCAATCATTGAATTCAAAGTTACCAATACATCCAATTAATTTCATACTTTTTGATTCAATTTACTCTTATCATTGAATTCAAAGTTACCAAAATCAAAGTTACCAACACATCCAATTAATTTCATACTTTTTGATTCAATTTACTCTATCAAAATCAATATCCTGAATTGGTAATCTTATAATCCAACAATCATGTAATTCTTTGATCAAATCCAACCATAATATATTTCTATAATCCAACATTCAACAATTATACTTCTATAATCCAGTCAAAATTCAACTTACTCTTCCAGAATTAATATCATGAATCAATATGAAAATCCAATTTCTCCTAATTATCAAATTGGTACTTCAGATTCCTATATCCTGTATGGTCAATCAAAAATTTTCTCCACGATCATTTTCTTTCTCCATAATCTATATGATCTCCCAATCTGCTATTCTTTAAACCAGTCATAGTTCAAGGCTTATCCATCATCATGCTCCAGTATTCACAAGATCTTCTTATAACATCAGCAAACCTGAAAATTTTTAATCCCCAAAATCAGTCCTATCAATGATTTCTCAAAGCTATCTAGCTTGGCATCCAACACACTAGTTAATCTCAACAATAGTAGCTTCCATGCGACGCATCTGTTTGAACAATCTTCAACAATCCTTCACACGTCTCATAGATGAGAGGAAGAAAGCACGATAGGTGAGAGGGAAAAACACACTAGATGAGAGAGAGAGAATGAGGAGGGGGGAGACAAAAGTATCCCTGGCGACGGGCACCACCTCCTTGGGCTACTGCCGTCTCTGGTGTCATCTGAGGGAACAGAAGAGGTTGACAACTAGAGGGGATATATGAGGGTTTACTGGCCCTCTAGAGCACAACAGAAGAAAACTAACGAAGAAGAATCAGATACAATACAAAGCCTAGAATGGCTGCATTATATTAAGGGGTTAAGTGTTACATGACTCCTAAAACATAGCGTATAGGCTAGGCTAAGCCACGACACAAGATACAAACACAATGTCTACTAACTGGGGTAAAAGAAAGAAAAAGGTGCTTGCAGATCAAAAGACTGCCTAGCAAGCACTACAATGGGGCTGGCCACTACAAGAGGTGCAGTTGCCCGGGGAGCGGGAGCGAGAACGGTTGCGACTGAAGTCGGGCGACCGGGAACAAGAGCGAGAACAAAAGGCTGTGTCCTCAACTGGAGTCTTTGATGTTGATGATGGGTGGCGAACTAGGATGTCGCACACTCTTGCGCGCAGTCACCCTAGTGCTGGAGCATTCATCACGACGGCTATTGCAACAACGGTGTTCTTTTCCTAATGTCAAAGATCTTCGGGTAGCATTCTCCCTGCTGGAGAGACGGGAAGGAACAAAAAGGTGACCTCAACAAGAGATCCTTGTGCATCTGGCACAAGTGAGTCGAGGCGAAGTGTGCTATGTTCTGAATGACATCAGAATAGCGGCTCCTGGAATGCTCGGTCCGAAAGGTGTGAGCGATGAACTCAACATTCATGGAACGAGACTCTCGATCCAGAACCTAGGTCTTTCGGCCTCTGAGGACGGGTCGGTGGTGAACCAAGGTACTGCTTAAGTTTGCGGAGGATACCGATAAACTTGTCGTCGTTCTCGCTGTGAGAGAACAAATCCCACGGGCCATCGGACGACGATACAGTCATCTAAAATTTTAAAACATAAAAGAGAGAGCCAATAACAGAGTAGACTCACAAAAGGTGGTAAGTACAAATCTAAGAGGGATGAGTAAGAGCAATAATTATGCTATATTTTGACAAAAGCTTTTTCTTAGTTTTCGAAAATAAGACTCAAGTCCTTAGGCTCGTCTAGTCTAGCTAAGGCTCCTACAGTCGTATGCTCTGATACCAGCTCTGTCGGACCCGGATTTCTTAATCCAGAATCCTCTGTGAAAACACCGTGCTATTCCTTGGATCAGTAGATAGCACTCACAGATACATTACTGAATCAATTCATACATGGCGTAAAACCATACCATTCATTATTTAACACATCAGAGTTTACATAGACCGTGTCGGGTCAGGTTTTACAATATGGGCCGAACAGGCCAAACTGATTACATTACAAAAGCAGAAGCGACAACGGAAGCAAAAGGGGTGAGAGCCCATCTCTCCACAGGCAAGTGACTGGGGAAACCCATGTGCGTCCGATATTACCCGATGGCTCAGATAATATAGGATGCACGCAAGCACCAACGGAGTCAGCTGGACTGAGGTGAGACTAGAACAACTAAAGACTACACTACGCTTCATCCTCTCCTGGACCTCCAACTTCTGGATCCTCGAAGTAGTCGTAATCTCCTGAATTTCTTGCTTCTGAGGGTTTTGGGGGAGAGAGCGAGGATGAGCACAACTTCCGTGCTCGCGAGCCAACACATAATGCAATATTATACATGCAAGGCTAAACAAGGATGGTTCGGGTTCTTTTATTTGCTAAAGCAATGTTTCCAATTATCCATAATTATAAATTCCTATTACTTAGCATTTTAACCAAATTGTATTTTCTTAAAGAGAGTAATTGTGCAATATTTAATAACAGCAGAGGTTCCCTCCATTGGAAACTCTACCTGATGCTTATTTGACTGGGGCTTATCCCCTCTGTTAACATCACTGAGTCTGAAAACCCAGGAAAAATCCAACCCAGGGCTAAGTGAGCCCACCAAATTTTTCGTACCACCCACAAAAGTTTTTGAAATAGAACTAACTCAATTAAAGTTCCCATGTCCGCCTTTGACCGTAGGCACGACTGTTTAAATAGTTTATAACTCTGCAGAGGTTGTACACTTTACCCACAAGAGATAATCGTCTTGATATATACACACGTTTCTGTAGACATGTGAATAAAGAGGAGATCATCACAAGGCCTTTACAATGCATCCCTCAGTATTAATTACACTTCAGTAAGGTTTCGTCTGCGAAGGGTTACGCTCTATTTTTTAGATCCGTTAACCCTTACTCAGACCCCCTCTTGTGCCGTCGAACGGCTTACATCGTGCACCCCGACACCCTTCGCCACAAAGGCTTACGGCGTCGCGGATCATCTATCTGATGCAACTCGTACTGATGGATACAAATTATTTAGCCAGGTTGTACTTTACAAACTTGTGGTTGCACTTGTTTTACACGGGAGGTCATGACAAGATTAAGTCCTTAGGGTTGTCTGAGCTGTTCATTCCACATTCTAGTCCACAAAACGACAGTCCTTGGGCTACATTAGCACCCACCATCATACCATCCATCTTACCGTCCACCCAGATAGGGTAAGAGCAATTTAGGGTTTTGAGGAGTAAAACCAACTTATCTTATTTTCTTCAGTCATGGACCACCAATGACTGCCCAAAACTGTTTCATGTTTGAAGGGATGATGATTAGGACATTTTAATGTCCCGGTACTTAAGCAAGACTAGCATTAGCAAGATCTTGAATTTAAAAAATTTTAGAAACAAGTTTCACAATTTTAGGGGTTACGACGAGGGAGATATGAACTTTTGAAGCCTCTCTTTTGAATTAAAACAGAAAAGAAAACTAAAAACAAAGAAAAAGGAAAACGATGGCGGCCCACGGCACATGTTTTGGCCCAGCCCAAACTTTGGGCCGAAACTGGCGCGACGTGCGGGCGCGGCCCAGGGGGGTGGCCTGCCCTAGGAAAGAGAAAAAGGGGGAGCTCAGGCCGGCCAATTGCGAGGGAGGGACAGGGGGAAAGATGGAGGGGTGGTGGTAGCGCGCGGGGAAGAAGGGGTGGGGGGAGGGGGCTCCCAGGGGCGCGTGGCTGCGGCGAGTTTGGTCGATGACGAGTGGCGGCCGGAGAGGACGAAGAGGGCGGCCCTGGCGGCTCGGGTGCGACAAGAAGGAAGTGGCGGCGGCGCGGGAGGAGAGGGCTTGGGAGCACGCGGCAGTGGCGGCGATGACGACCAAGGTGAGTTTTCCCCCTTTCTTTTGTGCCTTCTCCTTTGCCCGGTTTCCTTGTTCGGGGAGGAAGGGGAAAATGTGGAAGGGCCAAACGGGGGTGGGGGGAGACTTACCAGAGAGGGAGGACGGGAGTGAGGGGGGGGGGAGGTGGGCAAGATGGATCTCGTGGGTCTTATAGCAGGTGTAACACCCCAGCCCGATATGAGTCCGGAATGCTACTGAACTAACCTTAAATAACTCTAACCAAGGCAATTTTAATAAATTTCGGTAGAACCTCCCCTGTAAAATCAATTACACGGGGGATTCCAACAGACAAGTAAATCACAAATAATCAAACCATCAACTCTAATCCTCAATAGATAATCAAATCATGCTAAGTGTCTAACATAACTAGAGAAGTATAAAGTTCCACTACTCATCATTATTACACTTAACCCACTGCATGAGATAAAACATAATAAATCTTTGAGCAACTCGCCCAGTAATAGGAACACAGTCTGAAGTTTATTCATCTTTATTTGGTTCATGATGTGAGTGTGTGACTATAAATCTATTCCCCCCCATGCATGTCGTTCTTGGATCGAGTACCTAAAACAACAATAAAAGCAAGAGTGAGCCCACAGACTCAGCAAGTACATAATAACAATTATAACATCAGCATCCAAAGCTAGAAATACAACAATAGAACATCTCACATGCAAATGCAATGCTCAAGGATCCTTTCTCTTTATCTCTTTTTGCATTTTACCGGTAATGCAAAGTATGCAACCGTCGCCGCATACCCATGCCTGTGCTCGCAAGCACAGGGACCAATTTCCCATTACTCCGCAAGTAATGGGGACCTCAAGCCCACACTCCACGAGTGTGGGGATCTCGGGCCCGTCACATTCATGACGGGGATCTCAAAGGTAAACATACTTGGTCACCACGTGACCAAGCCTCAACATGATCTCAATATGCACATGCTCATCATTTAATCATCATCAAATTACCACAAGACGATAACATCATACGACAATAGAGCATAAACATATTTGGAGCATCCACCAATCTTAAACCAACATCATGCCAACAACCTCACTATGCTATCACATATCGAAAAAGCACACAAACATGACCAATCAATCACAACCACGGATCAAACAATGCACTTGCCTTAACCGCGTGAGAATGGAAGACGTGAAGACGGTGCTGCCTCCGGTACCAATCCCCCGCCTAATACATTAAGAATATAAACTAAGACCACAGCAACGAAAAACATGAATTATATAAGTGAACACATCAAGTAGCAGATTGCAACGCGATCCCGACCCCACTTTCCTAAGTACTGAACTGCCCTCTCTGAACAGTCAAGTTATAAAATTCATATCTTTTCGTACAGTGGTCCAAATTAGGTGTTATTGGACTTGATTGAAAGGTAATCAAATTTCCCAACTAAACCTAGTTGGTGAGCCTCCCTGATTCGGCCATCTAAAATCACTTTTAAGCTGATTAACAAAACATCGATTTCACGTCAGACTTTCTGGACAGAGCACTAAAACTATCATAACTTTCAGCTATTTCATCCAAATTTCACGTTCTTGTTCTTCCCTGAAAGCTACGACAATTATCTACAACTGTCGTTATACTGAGATCCTCTAATTCGCTCTTTAACTGATCGCAAAGGTCAAATTACTAAAACCTGTCCAGAAACTGACAGGGTTGCAGAACAGCCGCACCATTAAATTCATAACTTTTTCTACAGAGGTCCAAAAATTACGTTCTAGCACTTCATTGAAAGCTATTGACGTCCTCTACAACTTCCTAGGAGACGTCCGAGACTGAATCCGAACTTAACTATATCAAAACGTCCCTCTAACACGATCTGCCATTAGGCGACAGAATTACCGACATAGGACAATTAAGCGCTAAAACATCTAAACAAGGGGAAAATGAGGTTACCCTTGAAGAACCAATTGCCAGGCACGATGAGCACCCACCAGCGAACTCTCCCCCCAAAGATGGTCCTGTTCCCCTCACCTTCTTCCTCCTCCAACAGCCAGGCACCTCCAGCGATCTCCTTCTTCTTGGCCAATGGATCTCCCCGGTGATCGCCTTCTTCCTCCGATTGGGGTGGCTACTGTTCACAGTACTGTAGCGGCAGCGGGTACTGTAGCACGCCATGCTACAGTACCACTTCTAGGGTTTCCTTCCTCTTTTTATTGGTAGCCAGCCCCTCATGGGTCTAAATGCTGTGGGCTGGAAGCCCATAGCCCAAGTTGTCGAAATTATGCATAAATCCCCCTCTAATCTCCTGTTAAAACACTTTTATAATTGGACCTTGTCTCTAATTTATTTCTTCTCTCTCGAATACATTTGGGGTATTACAGCAGGCGAACAAGGGGAGGGAACCGGGGAAGGCTTGGTGCGGGCGCACATGCGCTGCGCATGGCTTGGACCGACCAAGGACGGGCGTAGGGGTGGTGGCGGCATGAGGCGACACCTCGCGCGGGTGATGGGGCCAGCCGAGGATAGGGCGCAGCTTGGACCGGGCAAAGCGAGGGCACGACGAGGGCGATCAAGGACGACAAGTGGGCACGAGCGAGAGAGAGAGGGGCTCGGGCGCACGGGTGTTGGTGTTGACCGAGGAAGAAGATGACCAGGGGAGGGAGCTGGTCCGGGAGAGGATCCGAAGTTTGAAAATTTTGATTTTTAGTTGAAGTTGGAGAAGAACTTTACTTCAAATTTTGAAAACTTTAAAAGAAATGAAAACGGGATGTTACAGTAACCAATAAATGGTTGTTGTCTTGGTTATGTGGATTGGAAGGATCAAATCTGTGATTTTGGTCTTGGTTATGTTTGTTGTTGCTTATGGCTATGGAGAGCCATAAGTTGGTTATGTTAATTATGTATTTACTGGTTAATTTATATCAAAATGCCAAATTCTCTTACAACCTTCCACTGTAATATATTTCTCTCTATTACAAAATGCAAATTAACTTTGAGCAAACAAAACCAGACACTATAGCCTTCCTTTGACATAGCCAAACACGTAGTTAATAGTGTTTGATGTAAGTCTTGCGAAGTACCTTGTGTACTCATCTGCACTTGTTGAACATTTTTAGAGGAAGAAGATGGAGACTGAAGGCCAGTTTCCTTCGTGTTGCAAGTGGGTGATGACGACGACACATTCTAAGGTTTAACTCCCAGTCGGTTGCCTGTGGATTGGGGCATACCACGATGGTCTGTTGTCTATTATTTATGATTAACTTCCATTTTAAATTTACTATGTTATGTGCTCATTTGGCCGATTGGCTATAACATCCCAAATTTGGAGTTCATTTGAAGCCTTTAAAAATAAAAATAATCATTTAAATTTTCTTGTTTGAGTTAAAAGCTTAATATGAATTTTCAAAAATCAAAAAAATTTAATGTGATTAATTTAAACTTCAATTAAATTCAAAACCATTTTGTTTGCATTCCATTTTGTTTGCATTCTTAGAGTTCCAGAGTATTTTCTGGAATTTTTTAGGATTTGTTTGTAGTTTATATGTTATTTCTTTGAGCTCGATTTTATTTAATCTAATTTCTAAAATTCAAAAATTAGTTTAAATTTTGGATTTTCCTTTGGGCCAAAACGTTTTTATTTCAAGCCATTTTTCTTTCTTTCGGCCCAGTCTCATGTTTCCTCCGCGCTAGCTAGTAGCTGCCTCCCTCCTCTTTCTCTATCCATGGGTCTACTATGTCAGCGTGCCATGTCGCCCTTCTTCCTCCCTCTCCCGTTTCTAGCTCAGGTCCAAACCGAACACGTAGCGCCACCGGCCTCCATCCAAATACTCCCGTTCCTGGCATTTAAAAGTGCTGCCACCCACTTAACTTCCACCTTGTCCTTGTAACATCCCAAAGTTATGCTACAAAAATAAAATTAATAAATCAATTATTTTATTGGATTTTCTGAAATTTAAAAGAGCTTTCATGGTTAAAATTTTTAATTTAATTATTTAATTTCCTAGATTTTAGAATTCAAAAATAAAATTTATTGATTTTTCTAGGATTTTCTTGGATTTAACGTGAAAACGAATAATTTAATTAATTTCTTGAATTTTTTTGGATTTTAAGATAGCTTTAAAATAATTTTTAAGAAGGCTTTTCCTATTTTATAGAAATTAAAAATAATTTTGTGCAAAATGAAAAACCAACTTTAAGTTGGAAATATATTTTTTAAGTTCAAAATAATTCCAGGATTCTGTGAATTTTTCTAGAATTTTTGGACTTTATTTTCTATTTTCTAAAAGCCTATTTTATTTGTTTGTTTTTTTCTAAAAATTGAAAATCATTTGAAATTCGCAAACCTCTTTTGGGCCAAATTCTTATCTCCTCGGCCCATTTTCTCCATCACCCTGGCCCAGTCACACGTAACCCATCTCGCACCCCCTTCTCCCTATTTCTCTCTCTTTTGCGTGCCCCCGTGTCAGTCGCTCCCCTCCCTTCTTCCTCTTTCTTTCTTCTTTCCTGCGCCAAACCGCGTGCGCCGCCATTACCGCACCTTCGTGAAGCTCTGCATGGCCACATTTCTTTCCCCATTTTCCTTGCTGACGTGCGTAATGTCCTCTTTGTATCCCGCCACCCCCGTTTTGCCTTATCCCTCCCCTTTTCACGCACCAGTTCGCCGGATCCCGCACCGGCCACTGCAAACCCTACTCGCTCGATCTCCTCGCCCGGTGCTCCTCTACTCCTATAAAAGTAAGCCCCATGTGCCCCTTCTTCTCCTCATCCCATCCCCCAAGTTTCCCCTCCTTTCTCGATTTTTCCTTGCTGTAATCGATATTTTTGTCTCACCAGCTGAACGCTAGTCCGACGACGTTTACGCCGCCGTCGATGACTCTCTGCTGCCTTTGACCCCATCCCCGGAACTGGAACTACCGCGCCACCGTGAGCTGCACCGCGGCGCCGCCGATGATCCTTGCCTGTCTAGCCGTCGCCAAGGTGAGCACCACCATCCCCTTGTTCTCCTCTCTCCGATGATGCCCTCGCCGCCGTTCGTCGACATCCCTCGGTCCCCGCATGCCACTGCCACGTGGTATGCCACCTCACTGCCACGCACACGCCACCTCAACACAATCGCCTACGTGGCTGCCTCGTCAACGCTTGTGTGGCTTTTTTGCTTTTTCTTTAGGAAATCAATTCGACCGAAAATCAAAATCAGTTGCTGATGTCATGATGACGTAGTAAGTGGTTTTCCTTTACGAAAACAATTCCAAAATTCTAAAAATTCCAATTTCATCACTTCATGTGAATTTCAATCTTCCGAGAGCCCGTTCTTCTTCGTTCGAGCTCCAATTCAAGTGATTCAAATTTCTAAATTCATCTAAAATCAAGATCTTGCTATATATATATATACCTAAATTATTTAATTTATAGTTTATTTAAATTTTATTTGGGCATTATAAAGGCCTTGGGATAATCACTTAGTCGCACACCTACGGAAGTGTGTCAAACAGACTTCATAAGTTGATTATCCCTTGTGGGTGAAGTTATACAACCTCTATAGAGTATGAATCTATTCGAATAGCTGTGTTCGCGGTCATGGAGATGCCGAGCAAAGCCTTTCATGGATTAGACTATGGTTTTATTTTAAAAATGATTTGATGGTTATTTATTCCATGCAGGAAAATTGGGTGGAAAGCCTAGTGTACGGGGGTTAGTCCTTCACCATTTATGCATGGAGGTTTATCCTACACTCAAGAATTGATGATTGAAAATAAATTTTGATTTTAGATATAGTATAACCGCTTTTGAACTTAGTATTGTATTTAAAATGTTAAATATTGCTTTTGCACAAATAACCCTATAATCCTTCATTTGATAATATCCATGCATGCATTAACTCTGTTATGAGTGTAACTTGCGGAGTATATTTTTTTTGCTCACCCTTGGTTAAAAAAATATTGTTCAAAGGAGAAGAACTTCGCTACTGGTGTGGATCTTGACGACTAGGCCGCTACCTTAGCCGATTGCTTGTGACAAATCAGTTGGACCCTACTACTTCTTCTTTGTCTTCCGCTGGGTTCTTTATTGTTGGCTCGTAAGCCTTTCTTGTAATAAACTCTGATATTTATTAATAAAGTTGTACGAATTATGGTTATTACCATATTTGTTTACCGTGTAAACTAGCTACTGATTATGGGACTAGTTTCGAATACATAGAGGATTTGGGGGTGTTACTCCCGGGTCTGACAGTCCTCTCCGAAATCCCCTAGAAGTTGTCGTCGGTTTTGTCCTCATCTTGCCAAGTGGAGCTGATGTGGGCATCCCTAACACTTATACATCTTCTCCTATTGGTGGTGATGCACATACTGAGATGGACGCCATAAGTGAAGCTATAAGTCATACAAGTACAGAAGTGCATGTTGGTCCGCTAAGTAGAGCGAGAGCTAAACTTCTAAATCAACAGGTGCTTTTGTTTCTTAATGAATCTTCTATTTCCATTGATGAGAATTGGGTATTACCTTATGCAAATGTTTTGCGCATTTTCAGGTTTGAACATTGTGAAGCTTTTGGAAACGAGAGGGAGGAGAGGGCAGCCGGAGCCAAAGCAATAGAGGAGAAGCTCACGTGGATCAAGCAAGGGGAGAAAAGCCCAAGAATTCAAGCCCAATTGGGATCGTCCACAAGTCCAACCGGAATTTATCTCGGAATCAATTCAGAATTCAATTCGGATTCGGTTCCGGACAGCCCAACAGGCCTGTAATAAAAAGGACATAACTTTTGCATACAGAGTCCTATTGGGGTGTTCTTGGACTTGTTTGAAAGCTTATTCCAAGGCCCACACAATGGGTATGGCCCCAGCTTCATAAGATGTACGGTCGCGCCGCTATGGCCGAAACAATGTGATGGATTTAAGTTAGGTTTTCCTTTTGTGTGTTTTTGAGTCTTAGCCGAATTGGAGTTTGATTCGGCATGTGTAGCCGGCCCTAGGCTGTGTGTGAGTCAGGAAGGGCGCCTTAAGTACCCTTGCCCCTCCTTTGTATCCATTAGACCAGTTTATGCATAAGAATTGAAACATAGCTATTGCTTGTTCTTTCTAAAACCAGAGTTCATGCGAGGACTTTGAGAGAGGACTAGGCGATCCATTGGTTCGTTCTACAATTCAAGGTCAAGCCGTCGTTCCACTAGGAATCGGGGACTTGGCGTTCGTTGTTCGTGGTCTCGTGACGAACAATTACCTAGTGCATTTGGGCGTTATCCAAAGAGTTGAGGGTTCGTGCATTGGCGCGAGTGTTCGGCTAGCGACATCGTCTACTTCGCATCAACTATCCATGGTTCCTCACTGAGAAGATCGGGCCTCCCCCGTATCAGGAGCTCGGAAAGCTGCTGCTTTCAAACCCTTCGTTGCCAGAGTTCCTCGACGCCCATGCTCCTCCTCTCATGCCGTCACTGCCGTTGGACTCAGTTCGTCGCGTTTTATCCATTGCATCTGTTCTCTTCACCCGAGCATCCCCGAGTCACCATCGCCCCTTCTCCCCCGAAACCGATGAGTTTCTTTGCCATCCCGTGCGGGTCATCCGGTGTGTATCGTCCTCCTCTTTTGTTTCCCTCTCTTTTCGCCATCTCCCCGCCGCCGAGATGCCCCACCACCGTCGCCCTTCTTCTCCGCCTCCGGTTGTCGTCGCATTGCCGCTCCTGTCGTCCTCTGGTCCCCCCGAGCCACTCTACGCAATCCTTGTGCTGTTGCCGACCCCGTGCTCATCTCCATCGCTGTCATGCGCCATTGCTTCGCCATCACCACAGCTAGCCCGAGTGGCTGTGTCGCCATTGTCGCCGCTGCCGCTGTCTTGCCACCTCTCTTGCCGCACTGCCGCTGCCTAAGCGATCGCCGGGAGCCCTGGCAACCCGTTTTTGCCCTTCTCCGCCATTTCTTCGCCACCGTTTGTCACCACCGTCGAGCGCCAGTGCTACCTGCCTCACTCCTCTGTTCTGCCTTTGTTCTCTCTCTCTCTCTCTCTCTTTCTCTCTATCATGTGGGTCCACCCTGTCAGTGCCTCCTCTACCTTTTCTCTCTCTTGCACCTCAGTCCCACATGTCAGTCTCTTGCTTTCTCTCTCTTTCACATACGAGTGGGTCCCACTTGTTAGTGTATTTTTTACTTTTCTTTTTCTTTTCTTTTTCAGCCGAGAGAATATTCCAGTAATATTCTTTCTTCTCTCCCTTTTTTTTTCAGCAAATCTTTCGAGAGTCTGTTCTCCTTCGTCCGAACTTCGATTCACTCCGTTCAAGTTCTTAAATTCATTTAAATCAAGATATTTCTTTTAGAGTTTGTTTTTCTATTTTTTGGTTTTTTATTTGATTTTCTTTTGGATTTATTTTTGCTTCGCCTATTGTTTTCTATCTCGTTAGACGATCTGTTTCAAGGAGCAGGAGCAGAAGCAAGTTCCGAAGATCCAAGTGTGGTAACTGAGAAAAGCCAATGCAAGTCATAGTCATTTGATCATATTGAACCTATGATTTCAAAAGTATATTGTTTTATATCAAATTGCATGTTACCTTTATGTCTACTGTTTTTGGGAATAGTTAATCACCTATTTGTCACTACGCCTCCATTGATTATTTGAATACCATAAATCATTTTACACCATAGGATGATCATTATTAGTTGGACATATTTGTGTCACTAACATGGGTTATCACAGAAATGCTTAGTCATGCTTAGTTATGATGGGCTCATGATCACATGTTCAATGTTGATAATTTGACTTAATGATATATGGAATTGTGGTGCAATGCCATTGTTGTGCAATTTTGGTGTGATGTCATTGTTGTACCAATTGTAGTGCGATGCTGCTATTGTAAATTTTTGTGTCATGGCATGGATTATCATTGGTTTGGTTGAACAAAATGATTTATGCTCAGGCGAGTGATCGTGCAGTAAAGGGGTGCGTGAGGCACATTGTTTTGGATGAGGTAGTCTCACCTGGCTAACTTGTCAAGGACTTAATCTTGTGCGCCATTGAATAAGCCTTATCATACAACCATTTGTCTAGTATGAGATGGACCTAACTAACTAATTAGCAATATCATAGCTTAGTTCTTTTGTTGGAAGTGTGTGTTCCGGGATGGATACTCACAATGGCGCAAGAGGGGGGGGGGGCATGTTTAGTCATGATGACATTCAGTGTTGAAACCTTAGCAGACAGAATTAGGTTAAGAAGGAGCTTTGTAAATGCCTTGTGATGATTACTTAGATGCACACCTACGAAAGTGTGGTTTGACACTTTGAGTTGATTTATTTCTTATGGCTAAAGCTGTACAACCTTTGCAGAATTAAAACTGTTAAAATAGTCATATCTCCGGTTATGGACAACGCTCGGGGATCTCACACGAGAAGTAGAGTTTCTTTATAAAAATGTGTCGAAATGTGAATGGGAGATTCACTTGGTGAATGTGATGCTCGCTTGGTGGATGTGATGTTCACTTGGTGGTTTGGCTGGGAAGTGAACGAGAGGTTCACTGGTTATTTCAAATCAATTGTTTGTTTGTTTATTATTCTTTTCAATTACGTATTTTAATCTATTTACTGTTAATATTGCTTTATGCAAAAGAACAATACAACTATTCCTTTGTTCAAGCCTCACATGAATATTAATTGCATTATGTTCCCCACATCTTGTTAAGTACTTTATGTACTCACAGCTTTAAATTTTGCTGCTCAGTTGAAGAATATCAAGCTGCTCAAAAATTCTACGAAGAGGAGTTCTTTGAAAGCTTTGAGAATTAGGATGTGTTCTCCACTCGATTGCTTGTGGGCATGTTGATTGACCTTTCCAAGTTTCTCGTTTTGCTGCAAGAGTTTATTTGTTTCTTTAGCCCTGCGTGGCAAGTTAAGTAAACGTTGACCGTAATATGTTCAATTATTATTACTATTTGTTATTTTAAGATCTTTTTTGTTAAATCGATAAATGAATGGTATTTTATCGATGTTTCTTGTGTGAGCTAGCTACTGATCTGGGGTTAGGGATGGCAACGGGGCCATTCCCCGTCGGGGAGTGGTGGAACATCCTCATCCCCGAGAGATGAAAAATTCTCCGTCCCCATCCCCATCCCCGTCCTCAGGTGTTATTCTCCCCCCGTCCCCATCCCCATCGGGTTATCGGGGCCCCACAGGGACCCATACCCGCAAGTTGGATCCCAAAAGAAGAGAAAATAAGATTCATAATGTTATAAAATGAGTATGGACATTCACATGCAATACTAAAATGACAATATTTTTTTTTTATTAATTAGCATATGGAAAGTAAAGAATGCAAATAAGATTATCTGGCTATCGCCTTATCGGATTGTGCGGTACTAAACTAGTGGCCTACATGTCTTATCGGGGACCCATGCGGGTAACGGGGATGGGGAGTAGGGGAATATCCTCATCCCCGCTTCACCCGATGGGGAATTGTATTTGCATATTAGCATCCCCGTGGGGAAGAAATAGCCTCATCCCCGTCCCCTAATGGGTGAATTCCCCGTCGGGAAATAGGGAATAGGGCCCCATTGCCATCCCTATCTGGGACTAGTTTAGAATACACAGAGGGTTTTGGATGTGTAAATCCGGGTTCAAACATTGACCCTTGTGTAAAATGCGGTCAATATGACCTATGTTCAACTCATGTTATTATCGTGTAATATATTATTGTTTGTGTCATGTATGAATGTGATATGTCAATGTTGGATATGTGTGCTAGCCACTGTTCATGAGACTTAGGAGTGAACACATAGAATTTCAGGATTAATTCCCCAGGATCTGGCATATACTTTAACTTCATGACCCAACGTGGGTCTGCCCCCGAGTCTCGACCTGGCGTTATAATTTGATTTCGACTTTTCCATCAATTTATAGTTTAAGCTTTTGCAAAATTTAAGGATCAATCATATATTTAAGCCAGAAAGAAAGTTAATCAAATCGTTTTCAAACCTGTATTCTAAAATATCTTATGTGCCTTGCTAGGAGACATTCTGGAAGCATGACGGCAACAATGTCGGTTGTGGACCTAAAAGTGTGTTGAGACAAAAGATTGTCATACGTGATGACAATTGCTGCTACACCAAAAAGTTATCCTATAAATGTACCTTAATCGTCCTTAGACAAAGACATTGTGCGTTTCCCCTGTTAACTAAGTACTCATGCATAAAATTACTCTTGTCGAGAACATTGTTAGGGGTTGTTTAGATCTCCATTATAAGCAAAACCAGATTTAGTTATACTGCCTTTAGAGACCACCTGAAACTGCGTTTGGTGTTGGATTAGGATAAAAAAATATGATATCAAAACATGTTCCCCCCAAAACTCAGTATTAATTATGGGATTTTATGAAAAAAAACACTTCTACTCATTTTTCAGAATTATGGGTTTTTAACCAAACTTCTTTTTCACTAAATGCTATCTAATCGACTAAACTTAAAATTCGAGTTCTTAAAAAACATCTAAAACTTGTTTACATAAAATTGATTAACAAAACTCATCGTCCAAACGACCACTTAGTTTGACTAGCAGAGCGTATCTGAGAAGCTGGCCGGTTAATTTCCCAGAGTTAAAAACATATCCGCACTGCGAGTTAGAAGCGGATATCCACTTTTGCGGATAGCTATACAAAATTTAGCATAAAATACTTGAACATTGGTTATTATTCGGAGTCTTATGCGGCCCCGTTTTAGCATTTTCCAGATAAAATTATATTTTAAGTTAATTGGTAAAGACATCCCATAATACAACTTAGCATAATACATCAACGCAAACTTACCAAAGTACAGATTGAAATATTCAATTAAATAACCATCTAGTAGATATAATTTATCAAAATGACCACCCGTACCAAAGAGAGAGAGAGAGAGTTCATTCAATATATATCTTTGTCCCATCTATCTTTGTCCCACATACAGCCACATTTGTTCCTGAAAATTTACAGGTATGCATGTATAGTGTGCTCTATGACCCCGGTTTTTTTTTTTTTTTTTTGGTGAGGAATTCTTGGATCTTCCCAATGTTCCAACCTGCCGCCTTTTTCCAGTTGTCCTATGTAAAAGATTAGCGATGAAACAAGTCTTAACATCAGGCGCCCCAGCACCAGCCAATAAGAACATGCCATATTAATATTAATATTAATATTAACTAATAAAAGAATGAGTTTACCCCACGCGCAATGGGACGATCGTCCCACCCTCGGGAAAAAAACTCGCGCCAACTCGTGGGTCTATGCTTTGATCGAAAACTGCCTCGCACTCTCCCATATCTCATGGTCACACTAACCATTGCGTCCTGCTCCCTCAATTAACCCCATCGTGATTTCCTCCTAATTCTGACTGTCACCACTCTTCTCCACTCACCTCCCCACTCGACCTAGGCTCCTTGTCACATGTTGCAGATTTGAACATCAGACAACGGAAAGACTGCATGGGGAGGATAGTCACCAAAGCCAGGTGATGAGCAGCGGTTTGGACTTTTTTTTATTTTCATGTTCAGACAAAGGATGATTGGTGTACTAAAATGGGAGGACTAGTTATTACATTACACTTTTCTACATGTATGCATCAGTTACTTATTTCAGTAAACCATCAAGAATTACATTTTATTAGTTTTGATGCAAATGTTATTAAAACCTTCCAACTAACAATTTTTGTGTTACAATTGTTTCACTAGAATATGTTCTTTC
The DNA here is from genome assembly GCA_036346255.1 of Ampelocalamus luodianensis. NCBI lineage: Eukaryota > Viridiplantae > Streptophyta > Magnoliopsida > Poales > Poaceae > Ampelocalamus > Ampelocalamus luodianensis. The sequence goes on from CM070637.1 coordinate 20,331,875, forward strand.
AAGCATAGAATTCTTTTTTGGTACTTTTTAAACTAACTTTGCCACTGCTGCACACCCAAAATAGATAAAGCGACGTGATAACTAAGCCATAAACCTTGGATGACAAGTATAACTGATTTTCACCAAAATTGCTAGGTTGTCCATGTAGTATTGCAAAGCTATAGGCCTCTAAAGATACAAAATGACAACAGAAGTACTGCAGCTCCAGACCGAGTCGAAAGGTCATGTCCACTCACCATCTCAAGGATATTATTCTTGGAACTAAGTTAGCAATACTTCTATTTGTACTCTTTAAAATCTCAATGATACAGTGATTTAAGGAAGGACACTATAGTGTCATTCTTACTTGAACTTCTGTTACTTCTATTTGTCCTTTTCCGTGGGCAAAGCTTCTGAAAAATCTCAGTGATACCTTTTTCAATGAATGGGAGAACGGGTAGCACGAAATATGTTGGGAGCACTATATATGTTGTTCTCGGGTACTACAGTGTCATTCAATGTCTATCTGTGCATTTAATCATTGGTTTAAATATTTAGTACAGAAAAGTGACTACGGTTTTGTGAAAGTGAAATACTAAGTAGGTGCTTCATGCAGGGGGAAGGAGATAAATTATAGTTACTTTTTTTTTACAAAAGACAAATTTAAGGTACTACTTCGTATGTGCTTTGCCAATAGCGAGATCAGACAAGCTGTAACAGACATAATATGAATAACATTTTAGGTAAAATTTGGGTTTCCGTTGCAATGCACGGACACCCTAGTAGTGTCTATATATATATATATATATATATATATATATATATATATATATGTTGAATCTTGGGCTTTGAATACACGAAGCGCACGTGTGTGTACCGTACTAGTCCCATGATCAGTGGCTAGTACACACATCCACAATATTGGTAATCACATCCATACACATTTCATACATACAATAAGATTACAAAAGGACTTAACCTTAAACGATACATAACAAATTTTCATTACAAAGGCCGACCGGCCAAATAAAACTCAAGCAATCAACAGAGTGCAGCGGAAACTACTACAGAATAGGCTATATTGGACGCCTCATCACAAACGACTCCCCAAAATCCATCAATGATGTAATTATCACAGACGATTTTTCAATCGTGATCGTCTATGTTACTAGCGATGGCTAGAATTGTCTGTGATACATAATTATCACAAACGGTTCTTGTTAATAACCGTATATGAAGCATCACAGACTGTTTTAAATACAAACGGTCTGTGATATCTCCAAATATCACAAACGGTTTTTTAATAAGAACCATATGTGAATCATCACAAATGATTTTAAATACAAACAGTTTGTGATGTCTCCGATTATCATAGACAGTTCTTAACAAGAACTATCTATGATATACGCTATTAAATACTTGGCCGTCCCGATAGATCTATCTGTAGTGAGATTGTCTGTGATATGCGGCTGCTTTGAAGGAGGCGGCTAGCTTTGGGGCGTTTGGTAAAAGAAATACCACAGATTTGCAAGTGTGCTTGTAGATCTGTTTGTTCTTGGTGATCTAAGGTTAGTATTTGCTTCTAATTATATGCATTATAATCTAGAGCGATGATAGCTAGGTTTAGATCTAGCTTGGTAGTTTGCTAAAATTTAAGAATGCGTCTCACTACTCCTTGTTTACTTCAATATATTCTTGCATGATATATATTGCTTCATGAATATTTCGTAGCTAGCTACTTTAGGAGCATTAATCTAATTTAACACTAATTTGTTACGTGTGTAGCGTAGATGGACCGAAGCTGGATGTATGTTGAGAACCGTGTGAGTGAAGAGTACATTGATGGCGTGTTTGCTTTTAGAAGAGCTGCTAGGCAGGATATGTTGAAGAAAGGGATAAAATTTATGTACTATCTATGCATTGATTACGATAATCTGAAGATGTTTACCAACCCAGTGCAGATCGAAGCACACTTGATTCTGTTGGTGATATGCCCTAGAGGCAATCATGGAGATGATTGTATCACGTCTATGTTTATGAGTTATTGAATAAATGTTATTCTGTTTCTTGAATGAATCACCAGTTATGAAGATTAAGAAGTATGTGACTTGTTGGTGAAGCTTTTTAACTTACATGATGTTATTCTAAATGTATCCCTGGTCGGACGTCATTGATCGGAACATTAGTGACTTAATCGACCAGCAAATGTATTGATTGATGACCATGTTTCACTGGTCATGGATATGGGGATATCGAATTAATAATGTGAACACATGTTAGATGACATTGTGTTGGATTGACCCACCTTGATACACTAATGAGATTGTTATGATTTTATGTGCCATCAGTTGGTCTCAAGCACTAATGATGTATAATCCTTAGATCTGAGATCATCATGGTTTCCTACATGTGTAATAGTACACTTAGGGGTTGCCAAACACTACTCCGAAACTGGATCGTTATAAAGGTAGCTTTCGGGTATGCTATGAAATATGCGGAGAAATGTGACTGGCCGGATATAAGATTTGCCCCTCCTAACATAACATGAGAGATATCTCTAGGCCCCTCAATATTGTCGGATAAAGAAAGTGCACAGCCATGCCACAAGTGGTCGAAGAGTCGACCACATTTTGTTATCCGTCACTTGATCGAGAAAGTATTGAACAGTCCATGGAGGATAACGTATCTCACCTAGAGTTCAACCAGATATCATGAGGCAAAGGAAGAATACACGAGCAGGTTGTCTTAGGTGAACTAACACATCTAGCAAACATATTGCCATTTTTATTTTTGCTAAGCAAATAATGATCATTATAGATAATAGGCTTAGGAGAGATATCTTTGGGTCAATCCTTACTAAAGTGTCCCTTTTCCTGGCAATTATAGCAAGTTGGGCTTTTGCTTCCCCTTCTTGTCTTCTTATCTTGCTCATTGCCGATTTGCCTCTTCTTTGAATGGCTTGACTTTCATCTATTTGATTTGGGTGCAACGAGGCTTTGTGGCCCTTCTCATTGCATCCAAAGCACTTGACATATTTCTTCGTATACCTTGCATTGTGCCTTGTCTTGCTATTCTCATTTTTCTTGGGAGTAAAGCCAATTCCACTCTTATCTTGCAAGCATCTTTGCTTGTTCAATATATCATCAAGAGTGGCCTTCCATTTGTAGCTTCTTTCCAAGTCATTTGTCAATTTCTTGATTTGGACTTTAAGTTCTTCATTTTCCTCTACAAGATTAGTCTCAACAAGCATAGAGGAAGAACAAGTATCTAATTTTGAGCTACAAGGTATATCGAGCAAATCATCACATAAGGTGAATATGCTAACTTTATATGAAATGCAAGAGTTAGCAACTACACATGGCATATCATCTAATAAATCACATGTAATGCCTATATCCACCTTGAAGCTAGTGAGTTCATTGAGAAGGAGATTTTCATGAGCATCCTTTAGCTCCTCATAATTGTTTTGAAGTGAGACATACTCTTTCTTCAAAACCTTGAATTTTGATTTCTCCTTACCTAGATACTCATTAAGCTCCTCTAGCATATCCATCAAATCATCATATGAAGGATCATCATCTTCATTTACCTCATTGTTACCTTTTGCCATGAAGCATGTAGACATGTCAAATAGTGATGGAGCTTCATTTGCATTTGAGAGGTTTGATGGATCAACCTTTATGGCTAGCCCGACAAAATGTCTTCTCTTGTCATTTTTCTTCTTTCTTGATGATGATTTGAGCTCTTCTTCATCTTCCCCATTATAAGGACACTTTGAAGCAATATGTCCTAATTTTTGACAATTGCAGCACCTTAGAGTCGTGTGGTGCTTTGTATTTGAAGATGTGCTTGAATGCTTATGTGAGTCACGTCTCTTCATAACATCTTCCATTTTGGTCACGAGAGTGATCAATTCTTCATTAGTGTCATCATCTTCCTCATCTTGATCCTCATCTTCACTTCAATCATATTTAGCTTTGAAATCATGAATTCCTTTGCTTGAAGTTGAGACCATCTCCTTGAGCTTATATTTGTCCTTCTTGTACATTTCATTTGTGAGGAGATTCCCCAAAAGAGCGGTAGGAGTCATCCTTAGCAATTCAGATGAATTGAAGAATAATGTCACCAAGGTCTCATATTTCGCCGGTAGAGACATAAGCATCTTGCACACAATATCAAGATCGGTTAAATAAGAAGATAGGCCTTTGAGCTCATTTACTATGTTGATCATTTTAGAATACATCTCATTGATGCTCTTATGAGGCAACATGGTAAATGACTCATATTCGAGCTTCAACCTATACAATTTAGCTTCCTTGACCGTGGAGGTTCTCTCATGAATTTCCATAAGAGTTGTCCAAACATCGTAAGCATTCCCAAGATTGCTCACTCTATTAACTCCTCGACACTCAAAGCGCTATAGAGAGCATTTAAAGCATGAGTATTAAGTTGCATGTTTTGCTCTTCCCTTTGAGTAGGGTTTTGTGGATCAATTGGAGTTGCAAAACCTGTATCAACAATTTTCCATAGGTTTGGGCTCATGACCTTAATATAGATGGTCATTCTAATTTTCTAATGAGCATAATTTGAACCATCAAAGAAAGGTGTCTTACCGAGGTGTACTAAATTACTAGTCGCCATCCTTTACTCTCTAGACAGTTAAGTCTAATAAATGAGAGACCAAGCTCTGATACCACTTGTAAGATCGAGGAGGCCGACTAGAGGGGGTGAATAGGCGATTTTAAAAACTTCTTTAGCTAAAATTGATTTATAATGCGGAAGCTAACAACAATTCGGCTTTACACAGATAAAGCCTAAATCAACTAGTCTTTACTAAGTGCACCAACAATATAAGACTATTGAATGATAGCAATAATACAAAGATGATTAAGCAATTGAATTATATGAATATAAATTGCAATAAAGTAAAGTACAAGAGATCAAACCACAATGACACGATTATATTTTACCGTGGTGTTCGGAGACTTGCCGGTCTCCCCTAATCCACGTTGAGGTAAGCCCAAACCAATTGGACTAGCTCCACAAATTAAGCCAACACATCCGAGATAAGTCCAACCACTTGGACCGGTTCCAAACCGAACCAACACCTCGATCCACTCAGGGTTGCTCTTCCTCCACTCCGGAGATGGCGAGCACTAAACCACTCACAAACCGCTCGGGTCTTCTCACAACCTTCTTTGAGAAGATCACCGGCGTAACTCCTCTAAGTCGTCTAGGTGTCGGCAAACACCAAGAGTAACAAGTCGGAGATGCTCACTTGAACGAATCAAGTGTCTAAGCTCAATGGATACACAATCCACTATCTAATGCAACACATTCACTTAGGATTTGGCTCTCAAAACTCACAAAAGAGAGGAGAGGGCTTGCTCTTTGCTCAAGGGAAAGGATATGGCACCAGCAACACTTCTCTCAGCCAGCCAAGGTGGGTATATATAGCACACACACAAAAACTAGCCATTAGGGAGAAAGCTGCTAAAAAAACAGCACGAGCGGTAGTACCACCGTTCATCGGCCGATACTATCGCACCCAGCTCAACGGTCGGAACAGCAACAAAAAGCGCTCTGAACTAGCCGTTGCAAAAGCAGCGTGGTACTACCACCATTCAACATGCGGTAGTTCTGCAAAAACAACACCGGTACTACCGCACTTCCAAGAGAGCAAAAGGTGTCTCTATGGAAAATACGTACCACACAAGGATTCAAAACTTTTGGGTTGCGGTCATACCGCTCAAGGAACTCTGGTACTACCGCGATGCGGTAGTTTCACCACAAAGCTCTGGTAATCTCTTCACAATAGCGACCAGACCAGCTCACCCGATCGGACTAGCCACGTGGACCGCTTAGATTCGGCTGAACGTTCGGACCACGTCTTCGACCACACAATCGGTTGATACGTTCGGACGGTTTGAACGTTCACTGGTAGTTCCGCCAAAGGAACCCCGGGCCCAACACATGTCGGTACTACCGACTTTTCAGAGAAAAGCCGAAAACAGATTATGCACATTGCAACAACTCAATTTGTAAAACATATTTGCCAATTGATGCAAGATGCACACAAGGGTTGAAGGTGAGATTCTCAAGAAGTTGCAAAACACATTTGCCCACTTTTAGAATCACACCATAAGGGATAGTGTACATGGACTAAGACCATTTGAAAAACACATTCGCAAACTAAAGTCACATGCTACAAGGATTAAACATGAGCCTCAACTATTTGTAAAATACATTCGCAAATATTAGCAACATGCTAACGAGAGCTAGAGTAAGAACAACGAGCTATCAACACATGACTAACTAAAACTGCTACTCAAGACCCCTCTTAATAGTACGGCGACCTATACTAGCAATCCAGTCTCTAACCAAACACTAAGACCGGTAAAAGACTAGGGACACATCCTTAGCCCTAGCTAGTCATACCTTTGCCTTGCACATTCACTTGATGCTTGATGACGTACATCTTTACTTCAAGTCCGGGTTATTGACTTGAATATCATCAACACATGATGATCTTCTTCACTTGCTCTCCATCAACTCATGATGGGCTTCTCTTGACTCGATGATCAATTCATGACCATTTCCTCTTCGAGATCTTGATACGCATCAACACATGATGCATCCTTTACTCCAAACTCTTGACTTCCATATCATCAACACATGATGATTTCCTTCATCGCGAGTCTTGGCTTGATGACGATCAACTCATGATGTCATCAAAAGTCTCCATCTCCATGGAACATAACCTATTCATCCAACTCATGGAAAATGTTAGTTCTACAATATGATTGTCATTAATTACCACAACGTACTATTAACTCATAATGGTGTGACAAGATACTTCAATCTTTCTCTCTTTGGTAATTGATGACAACCATCACAATTACAAATAATTGAATGTAAAGACATATGAGTATATATGAACTTCATAAGTATTATATACTCATTTGATATGTTTTAAAGTAAAGATCCTTAATATACATGAAAAAAAAGAATATGAATCAATAGTAATGAAACCGCAAAACATAGAGTGAACTCTCCTAAATGTGTGCATATATGAATGTGTAATAAGAACATATGCACATATCCAAGTTAACCTTTTGATGGAGTTCAACCTATATTTTGGATTCGAGGAATGTAACAAGATATAAGAATATGATGTCGAATGCATACCTCTTTGATTTTCACTTTTTTATCTAACTGAGACTAAACATAGGTATAACAATAGAAGTGTTAATCTCATAAATAGATTTATCATTAATCACCAAAATACTCCATTAACTCATAATGGTGGGTCTAGATTCTTCATACTGCGGTTGCTGTTGTGCTCGAGGATGATCCACGATCTTCAACGAGGAACGTGATTGGTTGCTGGAGGTGACGATTGGCTTAAGGAGCACTAGACGATTTATTACGACCACTTCATCGATGCGCTCGACGTTGGATCAGGTTGTTCCAATTCTTCTTCCGCTGCATTGCGTGTCTGGTGGTAACGATTTATGATCTCTTGCTTGCATGACATCTTGGTTTACGTGGTAGAAATTTTGAATTACCAGCTAGTGTAGCCTACCCGTATCCCTTCATATTCGAAGGTGTTTCAAAGAGGACTATATATGTTGGACCAGTCATGGTGAAGAGCAGATTATACTAGAAGGTAGTAACATCATCGAGGGAGACAACGATATGCTAGATTTGGACTGTGCTTTCGATGAGGGTTGGTCACATGATGACAATCTGGATCAGATACTACGCGATGCAGAAGAGAGAGAGAGAGAGAGAGAGAGAGAGAGAGAGAGAGAGAGAGAGAGAGAGAGAGAGGGTTTGGTAAATTCGAGGGCTTAATGGGGACTCAGGAAAACCTTTGTTCCCGGGCTACAAGTCAGAATACACAAGGTTGTCATCTGTGCTTAAACTACTAAAATTGAATGCAAGCAATGATTGGTCCGACAAGAGTTTCACATCGTTCTTAGATCTCCTAGCGGACATCCTTCTGGAGGAAAACGTATTGCCCAGAACCACCTACCAAGCCAAGAAGGTTCTTAGTCCATTGGAAATGGAAGTAGAAAGAATACATTCATGTCCGAACGATTGTATCCTCTACCGTAAAGAGTATGCAGACATGCATGTATGTCCGGTGTGCAAAGCATCCCAATACAAGAGTAAGAATAACTCCGATGATGGCGAGGGCATCGAGGTGAAGCAAGGACCTCCTACTAAGGTGTTGTGGTATCTGCCTGTAATTCCCCATTTGAAGTGTTTATTTGCGAACCGAAAGGAGGCAAGATTGCTGCGTTGGAACTCGGAAGAGCGTAAGAAAGATAGAAAGCTAAGATACCCTGCTGATTATGCCCAGCGGAGAAATTTTGATAGGAGCTTCGAAGACTTCGGTGTGGAACCGAGGAATATAAGGTTGGGTTAAGTACAGATGAAATGAATCCTTTCAGTAACATGAGCAGCCGACATAGCACCTGGCCCATAAATCTATGTACGTACAACCTTCCTCCTTAGATGTGTATGAAGAGGAAGTATATTTTGATGTCACTATTTATCCAAGGGCTGAAGCAACCTGAGAACGATATTGATGTGTACCTAGTACCATTGCTGGAAGATATTGTGACACTATGGAATGAAGGGGTATAGGTATGGGATGTGTACAAACGAGAGAACATCACTTTACACGCCATGTTGTTCTGCACCATCAGTGATTTTCTTGCCTTTGGTGACCTGCCGGGGTTTAGTACAAAATGAGCCAAAGCCTGTTCGTACTACTTAGATGATACCGAGAGTGTGTGGCTGAACAACTCGCGCATAACTGTGTATATGCATCACTGTAGGTTCCTTCCCAAGTATCACCCATATCGCAAGATGAAGAAACAATTCGACGAAAATAAGGAGGATGGTTCAGCTCTAAGGGCTTTTAGAGGGAAAGAGGTCTATGATATGGTTAAGGATATCAATGTTGTGCTTGAAAAGAGACGTAAATTGAGGACCCGTCAGAAGAACATCTGGAAGAAGCGATCAATTTTTTAGGACTTACCTTATTAGGAGCACTTAGAAGTTCGCCACTTCATCGACATCATGCACATGGAGAAGAATGTATGTGACAGCTTGATTGGTCTCTTACCGAACATTCGTGACAAAACAAAGGATGGTGTCAACGCACGGCGTGACTTGGTTGATATGAACATAAGGACCGAGTTAGCATTAAAAGAGACCGATAAAGGCTGAACGTACCTTCCCCCAGCTTGCTACACTTTGTCCAAGGCCGAGAGAAATGAACTGTGTCAAAGCTTGTATGGTGTGAAAGTTCCGTCCGGTTACTCCGCCAGCATGAAGAAACTTGTTTCTATGGAAGATTTGAAATTAATTGGTATGAAGTCTCATGATTGTCATGTGCTGATGACACAAATGCTTCATGTTGCAATTAGAAGTATTTTGTCGAATAAGGTCCGAGTGGCAATCATGAGTCTGTGTTAACTTTTTAACTCAATTGCTTAGAAGGTCATTGATCCCAATGGGCTATATCATCTTGAGATGTATTTTCCTCTGTCTTTTTTTGATATCATGGTCCATCTGATTATTCACCTTGTGAGAGAGATAAAGATATACAGCCTGTGTTCCTACATCATACGTACCCGTTTGAGAGGTATAAGGGAATTCTCAAGTCCTATGTATAGAATCGATCTCGTCTGGAGGGCAGCACCATTGAAGGTTATGCAACCGAAGAGGTCATTGAGTTCTGTGTCGACTACAAGGCTCAGGTGGAACTGATTAGTGTGTCTCTATCTCATCATGAGGGGAGGCTGGAGGGTATCGGGACCATCGGAAGGAAAACAACCACTCCTGATCTGAATACATACATTCAAGCCCATTTCATAGTCTTGTAACATATGACCAAAGTGTCCTTGTAGATCGACGAGCACAAAGACATGGTATGCCAACAGAATCCAAGCTGGTCAGAGATTTGAATCATGATAGAGCACTACCGTCGGTTCAACGAATGGTTAAAGGTGCGATTCGCTGGGAGGTCATCAAGTGATGATATGCTGCGATGGTTGGCAAAAGGTCCAAAATTTACAATTGTGATATGGCAAGGACACGACATAAATGGGTACATATTTTATATGATAGCTCAAGATAGGAAGAGCACAGTCCAGAACACCGGTGTCCGCATAGATGCGTTTCACGAGTAGTTCAATACCGCCTGGCCAAATGTAATGAAACGTGGGTTGAGCTCCTACTATGGGTTCGTAGAGGAGATTTGGGAGCTCGACTACATACTTTTTAAGATTCCCCAGTTTCGGTGCCATTGGATCAAACTTCCACAGGGTGTGAAGGTCGACAAGTACGACATCACTACTGTGGACCTCAAACGTGTCGGATACAAGGATGAACCATTCGTACTCGTTAAACAAGTTGTTCAAGTTTTTTATGTAACGGACCCAGCAAATAAGAACCGCCACATAGTTCTTCATAGAAAAAGAAGGATTATCGGAGTTGAGAATATCATGTATTAGGAAGAGTACAATGAATTTGATGAGTTGCCTCCTTTCGGAGACAGTACCAGGCTCGAGGAAGAACCTAGTGAGGAAGCTAGCTATATGCGCGTCGATCATCGTGAAGGGCTATTTTTAAAAAGGAAATAGCCAAGTGGAATGATCCCACACGGTGAACACCTATTTGGAAAATTGTTCCATTGTAATTAAGAAACTCAGCATGTAATTAAGAAATTATTCCATTGTAATTCATTCAATAATTAAGAAATTATTCCATCTATGATTGTATCTGCTTTCTTGTTTTCAGAGGGCATGGCTAGTATTTCCTGAGGTTAGCCGAAAAATAGAATATATTTTTAGCTATAGAAGGAACTATCACAGGTGGTTTAGTGGAACAAACTATCTGTGATATGTATCACAGATAGTTCTAAAATAGATCCATTTGTGATATGGTCACCTATCACATACTGTTTTTTAAAAATTGAACCGTCTGTGATATGATCGCATATCACAGACAGTTATATTATGGATCCGTCTATGATACTTATCATAGATGGTTCTGGAATAGAACCATATGTGATATAGAATATCACAGACGGGTTCTTTAAGAGATCCATCTGTGACATCTCTTTATTGGTAGGGCCCCGCTAGGGTTTGCGCCCTTACTCCTCACTCGCCCGTCCCCCTCCCTAGCGCCCTTACTCCTCACTCGCCCGTCCCCCTCCCCACCCGAGCACCCCCGACCTCGACGCCGCCGCCCCTGACCTCGACGCCACTATCCCCAACCTCGACGAGTATTCTAATAATAGGTACTGTGTTCTGTGCTGTGGGTGTGTATCTGTGCTGGTGTGGTTTTGTTTCTGGTAGGTTAGGGTTAGGGTTTCATCCCATGTGTCCCCACACCTTTCTCACTCTCTCTCTTGCTGTGGATTTTACTGTTGTCCCTGCATACTTCTCTCCTCATTGGAGCGGTGTCCTTGTGTGATGCATTGGTGATGTGATAGTTGCTCTCGTCAGGTATAGTATGTAGTAGTAATGATAGTCTTTGAAGCATTCTATTTAATGTTGGGTCTTGGGGAGGAAAGGGAAGTGATGATAGTCTTTAGCTATTTTCTTGTATGGTATACTAATTGCATATGGGCATGCTTGGAGGATACATGGATGAACAAAGTGTAATACCCCAAAAGTATACGAAAGGAATTAACCGGGAGAGAATAAATAATCGGGAGAGAGTTATCTGAATTGACCAAGGACCAAATAGAAAATGATTAATTTCGCAGTTAGAGAGGGGGAAATCAGCGTTTGTACGGCAACCTGGGCCTGGGCCTTGGCCTGTGGACATGTGGTGGCCGGCCAAGGGGGAGCGCCACCCTCCCCCAAAACCCTAGTCGCCTCCCTTTCCCCTCCTCCCACTTGTGGCGCCGCCCCATCCCTCCTCCTTCCTCCCCTTTGGCCGCCCCACTTCCTCCCCTCCCACGCCACCTCCCTGCTGCTCCTCCCGCTGCTGTCCAGGAGGTGCCCCCACGTGCCGGTGTCATGGAGGAAGAGGAGGACCGCCGGAGATCGCTTGGCCAAGAAGAGAAGAGAAGAGAAGGGAAGAAGGGGAGAAGAAGGGATCGTGATCGGGAGTTCATGGTGGACGCGTCACCTGCAGCGTGCCTTCCTCGTTCGGCAAGGGTAACACGTCGTTCATTGCTTTGGGTCGATTTCTAGTTGTTTTATTTTCGGTTGTCATTAGATCGGTGTTCTGCAGTGGTAAAGATCGACGTTTTTGGGTAGGTTAAATGCAGAATTGGGTCTGGACATCTCCTAGAAAGTCGTAGATATCGCAGTTATCTTTTGTTGCCGACAAGAATCAGGTCATTCCGACTTCGGTAGCAATAGTTATGAATTTAATGGTGTGACTGTGTTTCTGGGAAGAAGATGAACAGACAGTTTGGATTAACCTGATTTAATCCCGTAGTTAGAGGATTTCCAGAGGTCTCACCATAACGAAAAACGAGGCTAATCCTCTTAGCTTTCAGGAAAACTAAAGATCACTAAATTCGGACGAACGTAGAAAGTTATGGTAGTTTCTTTGTCGCTGTCCAGAAAACCGACGTGAAATGTTTACTCTGATTGATTGGATTGGTAGGACTAGTGGATGGCCGAATCAGAGGGTCTCCCCAACTAGGTTTATTTAGGCAATTTAGTTACCTATCCAGAAAGTCCAAGATCATCCTATTTGGACACCCGAGCAGAAAGTTATGTATTTTAGAAGCTAGCTGTCTGCAGTGACCAATCGCTAGAAATTATGAGAATTAGAAAATGCTAAGATGTTAGCGAGTTCAATTGCGATGTTACTTATGATTTTGGTACAGAATGTTGGTCTTAGAATGGGGTTTTCTTCATGCCCAGGTAGAAGCGAGATCCCAAGGGCAGCACCCACTTCGCGTCCTCCATTCGCACGCGGTTAAGGCAAGTGCATTGTTTGATTCATGGTTGCGATTGATTGGTGTTTGTGTGCTTTTTCGATATGTGATAGTATAGTGAGATTGATGGCATGATGTTGGTTTAAGATTGGTGGATGCTCCAAATATGTTTATGCTCTGTTGTGGTATGATGTTGTCGTCTTTTGGTAAATTGATGATGAGTAAAAGATAAGCAAGTGCATTGTTTGATTCATGGTTGCGATTGATTGGTGTTTGTGTGCTTTTTCGATATTTGATAGTATAGTGAGATTGATGGCATGATGTTGGTTTAAGATTGGTGGATGCTCCAAATATGTTTATGCTCTGTTGTGGTATGATGTTGTCGTCTTTTGGTAAATTGATGATGAGTAAAAGATAAGCAAGTGCATTGTTGTTTGAATGATTGGCTAAATTGTGTGTGATTTGTTATATGGATGCATAGAAAGATGGTATACTTAATGAATGCTTAAGTATGGTTATTGCTCAAATGATGCTCATGCTTTACTATGATTAAGTGTTGTTGTCTTTTGGTAATTTGATGATGATTAAATGATGAGCATTTGCATACTGAAATCATATTGAGGCTTGGTCATGTGGTGACCAAGTGTGTTTCCCTTTGAGATCCCCGTCATGAATGTGACGGGCCTGAGATCCCCTCACTCGTGGAGTGTGGGCTTGAGGTCCCCGTTACTTGCGGAGTAACGGGCAATTGGTCCCTGTGCGTGCGCGCACAGGCATGGGTATGCGGCGGCGGTCGCATACTCTGCATTACCGGTGTAATGCACACAGAAAGTTAAAGATAAAGGTTCCTTGAGCATTGCATTTGCATATGAGATGTTCTAATGTTGATCTCCTTTATATGTATGTTGATGTTATAGTTTCTATATGTACTTGCTGAGTCTATGGACTCACTCTTGCTTTTATTGTTGTTTTAGGTACCCGAGCCAAGAGTGACATGCATGGGGGGAAGTAGACTGCTAGTCACACACATACCACATGAACTAAATAAAGTTGAATGATCTTCAGGACGTGGTTGATTTTAGATTATTATGTTTTGTCTTATGCAATGGATTAAATGTAATAATGATGAGTAGTGGAACTTCATACCTCTCTAGTTATGTTAGACACTTAACATGTCTTTGTTTATCTCTTGATGTCTCTAAATGATAGTTTAGTTAATACATGTATTATCTGTATGTTGGAACCTTCGTGTAATTAATTTTACAAGGGAGGTTCGGCCGAGATTTACTAAAATTGCCTTGATTAGAATTATTAGGGTTTGTTTAGTAGCATTCCAGGCTCATGTCGAGCTGGGGTGTTACACAAAGTGATGGAGTTAAAGATGCGACTAATTGATCTTATCTGTCAAATTTCAATAGCAAGAATAAACTGAGATATATAGAATAGGTATGTCTTTTGAGAACATTTTAAAATATCTTTGTTTTGTAGTGACCAGAGCCAACTACATGCAAATGCAAGTACCCAATTATTTTCAAGAGATTATATCACTATGAATAAACATCATTTTGGAATATTATGCTTATTTTAATTTTGGACATACGAATAATTTAATTTCAATGATGAAATGTCACTTTTCTTACTTCTTAATTTTCTTACTATATCTCTCATTAGATTCACTACAACTAAACTAATACTAACTATTATGCTTATTTTAATAAAACTATGGATAAATAATTTTTGTTTTGTCCATTGTATGTGTTTTCAGTATCAGACTATTTACAAAAAGAATGTTGTCAAATTTTTTTCCTTTCCTTAAGAATGGGTCGGGAAAATAATATTGACACTTTAGCCTTTCTTGAAAAAGGTTTCAAATTCCCCTGCATTTAGTCGCTTAAGAGAGTCCACATTTCAAAATAAGGTCAAAGGTTTTCTCTTTTCGTATTACCTGAACTAAACACCTTTTCCAGTACTGATTATGTACATAAACTAAACACCTTTTTGTAGAAATATTTTATTTGAAGCATTGTAGTATTGATTATTGTTATAAAAAGTACATATTCTTAATTATCTGGTAGGCACCATTCTTAGTTTTGTATATGTGCATTGTCCTAATTAATTTCATTTTAATTTTATGGAAAACATGTAGTAGCTCAAACCTAATGCTTATTTCATTTTCTGGAATGGTTATTTTTTCCCAAACGATTTAATTTTAGGGAAATTCAGGGATGCCATGAACACTTTTGTCCAGTGGCCCAAGAGGGACATCGCCTTGGACCCTACAGTGTCGTGATCTCTACACGACCATGTCTCTCCAACAGAACCATCGATGACTCCACCTCAACCTCCACTTCAGAAGGCTGTCGTATCGGCTCCCGTGGAGACAACACCGAAGAAAGAAGAAAAGCGTGCTGAGTCGTCTCGTGGGAAGATGTATAGCAGGCCAGGTGCTAAGGCCAAATTGAAGAACATTAAGGCGCCTCGCAAGCCCTGGACGTTCTCCCTCGGAAGGCCGTTGGTCCCCGACACACTATTACCCCGCCTTTGAATGGGTTGCAGGAGTTTGCATGCCTAGTACATGCGGATGACCAACAAGCGGAGGACAAACCAGCCTACTGGATTCACCGTCAGATACATGGAGAGGCATTTTCTCCACGAGCCGGGCTTCATTGTCGTGGGCTTCCAAGACTTATTTGAACTATTCAACCTCGACGCCTCACTTCTACGATGCTGGATACTGTAAGTGTGTACAATCAAGTTCTACATTCACGTAATACCGATAAATGTCATAACTCACTGCTTATGTATAGATACATAATGCAAGAAGCCCGGGGATCATGAGAAGCAGTGAGTTTCCTCGACCCAAAGTTTATCTCTGAGCAATGCATCACCGAAGACGCATCCTATGTTGAGAATTACATAACGATGAGATTGCTTGCTTAGGGCAACAAGGACTACATACTAGTGCCCTGCAACTAGAGGTAAGTGCTTTACTACTTGCTATACAAATTTTATTTGTACTTTGTATGCAACATGAAATTAGGTTTGATGACCATAGCAACATACATGAGTAGGTGGCACTGGATCCTTATAGTCATTGTACCAAAGTAGAACAAGGTAATATACCTTGATTCCCTACTCAATAACAACCACGACTTCACCCTTGTGCAAGAAATACTCGATATATATGCTCATTTCCTCCATGCATAACTCTACTGTAGTTTTCCTTAATTTGAAATGGCCGAGGATAACTTTTTGGAATCACGTAGGTCGTTCAACGCCTATGTTGCCAGGGGAGGGAGACACAAGGAATCGAGCACCACACTGCAACACAGGACGCGATTTTTGGTACCCGCTACAACACAACAATCCTATATCACACTTTATAATAATGCCTCTCGAACTGACTATACCTATATATGTAATTCTATTTTTGCAGTGCCACCGGCAGCTACAAGGCAACCTATGTGCATTCTACGTTTGCCATCATATGCTGGAAATCTTGAGTGCTAAGACGAATGATCCAGAGGTTTGTCAATGTCGCAATAATTATTTCCTAATTATCAATTTAAATATATATATCTGCTTACTACTTTACTCCTAGTGACAGGGCATGACAATCAAATCAAGTACATTCGATCGGAATGAACTCTTAGATGTTCGAGGACGGCTCTCCATCTTCATCATGACGGAGATCATTAACTCGAAAGGATTGTTTCACTTCGGCGACACAGCTTAATACATGTTCGAACAATTGATTCAATTATAATTCATTCAATTGTAATTCATTTTGAGTTGTAATTCAATTGTAACTCTAGCGACAATACATGAACGTTCTTTTGTAATTGATTTTGAGTTGTAAATCACTTTGAGTTGTAATTCACTTATCTATTATTTATCTATTTTTTACTTGCATGTTTTTAGAGGGCATGGCTAGCATTTCCTGAGGCTAGCTGAAAAACAGAAAAATATTTAGGTATAGAACGAACTGTCACAGACGGCTTTGTGGTATAAACCATCTGTGAAGGCCTACTATCACAGACAGGTACCACCAACAACCGTCTATGATATGTCGGATCTCACAGATGGTTCTTTTTACTAGTCGTCTGTGATATGTCTCCAATCATAGACGGTTGGTACATATAACTGTTTGTGATGGCCGACGTATCACATACGGTTTTTGGTAGAAGCCGTCTGTGATAGTAGGCCTTCACAGATGGCTTTCACAAAAAACCATCTGTGTTGTGACTTATCACAGACGGCTCACAAACTGTGTGTGATAACCGTCTATTATCACAAACACATAAATTCAGACGGTTCAGAAACCGTCTATGATGACGGTTTAGAATAGTATGTGATGACCCTTTATGTAGTAGTGGGAAAACATAGTAAACAAACCAAAATGGTACAGCGGCATGCCCCATCCAATCCCACAGGCAACCAATAAGGATTAAGCTCTAGAAAGACCCGTCGTCGTTTGGAACTGGTTCATCTTCATACTCTGAACAACAATTTAAGCAAGATTGAGTATAATGCGTACTCAGCAAGACTTGTAGTGTATCACAAAATTTATATAAATGCAAGGATAACAAGGGATGAGGCTCTACTCTACAAGTTATTTTCATCTATAAGCAAGTTTTGTTTGCAATACCCATATGTAGTATTTTGCAATGGAAGTTTAAAAGGGCAGTTAAATAGATACATGACAGTAAGTATTCAAATGAATAAAATCAACAACTCACAACCCTCATCGACTATGAGCAACAATTTACTTTCAGCCATAGACACGGCAAATCAACTCAAATATAAACCACAAACATTTCCCGTGTTTTTCCAATAAAACAGTTTTTGAGAAAATCAAATCTATACCCGATGTGACCGCACTAGGCACGCTCATGACCGTGAGCATGACTATTTAAATAGATTTACACTTTGCAAAGGGATACTTTACCTACAACACACAAATTCTCTAGTTTGTTCGGCATCCGTCGATACCACCGCTCACTACCTTTGGTAAGCAGTCTAGAGCACGTGTCAAAGCCTTTATATCATCTAGTCCTCCCCTTGCACTAGCCCAGCGAATGGATACCCTCACTTCACCCAGATTTACACCCTTGTCTCAGTGAGGCATTCACAGTTGTGTCGGCAAGCTTTGTGCCCAACACCGTGGTGAAGGGAGCCCTTTCGAACATGCCTACACCGGTCATGTAATTCGCACTACTATGGCCTACCTACGTACAAGGCTAGTGTTCAATGACATAATTAGCTAATATCATCCTATACCAGCACATGTGGTTGCATGTTTAGGCTTAGATTGATGGCACCGACATTCGGTCCTTAATTGACTCGGGCGAGTATCTCCCCCTATCTACTAGTGAGGTACACCCCTCACTCTTCTCAGAATATAATATAACTCGTCTACATCGAAAACTAGGTTTTGCATTTTTATTTTTGTATTAAATAATAGAGGTACACCCCTTTGGATATTTTTCATAAATCTCCCAAATTCATGTTTATCATATTACCCTTTTAAAACTTTTAGAAAAACCTATCACTCTAGTAAGTATTTGTGCGATATTCACACTCAAAACTCCCAACTTGATATTATATATTGTCCAACCCATAACCTAATGGATACAAAAGTAAGACATCAATATTTCAAGGGGACTCATGCATCGAATAGAATTTACATCTACCATTAACCCAAACATAGAAATTTCATATCAACATACACGTATGCATAATAGATTTTATGAAAATAAATACAATAAGAAAAATAGTAGGATCAACATGATCAAAGGGGGTGCTTGCCTTGCTCTGGTTGTTCTGAATAGGAGGATGGACGGTCATCGAAAATATCGTTCGAGCAATCGACGTCTAATAAAAAAGAGCCGAAAACGAATTAAATAATGCAAAATAAATTCAACAGTAACCAAATCCAAATATTTTGCATATTCTGTTAGAGCATGACTTTAAATGAATTTAGAAAAAAGAATCATCTCATTTGGAGTTTTTATGCAAAAGTTATTAAGGTTTCAATTTAGGTTAGTTTGAAAAATCCCAAAAAAGAAGAGATGACGTCGATGCCGTATTTTTGAGTTTTACGCTTTCCAGCAGAGAAAGCATGTTCTCTCATATGTTCTTCTGAGTTTTACTCTTTCCAGTAAGGAAAATGTATTATCCTCTGGACTCACTAAGGTTTACGCTTTCCGAATAGAGGAAGCGTATTTCCTCAGAACTAAAAAGTATTTTCCATTTCTTTTGATTTTTATTATTTTGACATGTGGGGTCTTTCTGTCAGAGATAAGGCTCACAGAATAGTGCGTGGACCGAAGTGCATAAGCACAGTGCATGGTCCACTGGGTGGTTTATTGTGCACTTAAATGCGGTGGGACGTATGTGTCGGCGACTCACGGAGAAAACAAAGAGTTAATGAGTTTCATTACTATTTATAGAGGCCCATGCATCAGTGAGACTCAGTAGTGTTTAAACTGACAATTAATCACTGATTAACCCAAAGGACAGAGATTTAGGTAATTAATTACACCGCAACAGTGACGGTCAGTTTTCGACAAAACAGAGAACTCCTAGGCTCTCACGGCCGTGCTTATCGCCGGCGAGGTGGTGCATGGCGGTGACTCATGATACCCAAAATGGGTTCCCCTTGAGCTCGCGCACTTGATGGTGCCAGCGACGATGGCTAAGGTGGTCCACGACGACGACGTGACGAGGTTTGGCGGCGGTGCTCTCAGGCTACTATGCCACTTTGCAAACCGGCATCGCTTCCAAGTAAAGAACACGCGCATGAGTATATACATGGCACTAGGATCTCACTAGAAGCAAAGAGGGGCTCCGGGGAAGCTTGGAGAAGGCTGGCGATGTTGACCGAGGTGGCGATGGTGATGTTAGCGTGGGGAGGTCACTGGAGACAAAGGTGGAGCTCGGGGTAGCTTGGGGAAGTTCGTGAAGTCCTCGAGGTGCTCCTGGTGCAACCGATTGGACTGAGGTCAAGCGGTGATGTCGGCGGCGAAAATAGTCGGAGATGGGGGAGAACAAGGCTCCAGTGGTTCCTGAGAAGGAAAAGAGAAATTAGATGAGGGGAAATATTTCTCGTGTCCTGGAACATGACAGGGAAAATATTTCTCGTGTCCTGGAACATGACATGGCACAAGTGACGATGAGAAAAACCCTCTAGGGTGGCGTTGGCGTGGTGGTGGTGCGGCGGCTAACAATGGAGCTCACGTTTCTCTCAAGCTCAAGCTTAGTGTAAAGTAATTGGAGGGTGGAGAATGGCAGAAGAGGAAGAAAGGAGGCTCTGGCGGCCTTCTTATAGGCGATGGGGGTGGAGAACTCGCGAGGGGGAGAGTGTGCCTGTGGGCATTGGCGGCGATGCGCTTGGGTGCGCTGATGGGATGGCGGGCAGGGCATGGGCGAGCGGGCGAAAGTAGGAAACCGTGGGCGGATGGCAAAGCGCTCACAAGCATGCGCTGGCGAGGGCGAGTGGAGGTGGAAGATGGGTCCTGGCAATATGGCCCACTTGCCAGTAAGAGGTGAGAGAGAGAGAGAGAGTTTAGATTAGGTTTTGTATTTAAAGCTGAAGGTTTGTTGAATTTTTGTACTAAGCAAACAAGGTGAAAATTTTATGAAATGTTTTGTGAGGGCTCCTGACCTAGTGTAGTTGCTTGGGTAAATTTCTCAGGAATTTCTCTTGTTTGTGATTTTCTCAAAAAATCTTACAAGCTTCTGTTTTTATGTGATTGCATTTGTTACTCCTAATGAAAATTCTCATAATTTATTTAGTAAATTTTCCCCTAAGCAATTATGCCCAAAATAATTACCTCAACCATTTTTATTCTGTATTATCTAAATTTCCTTTAAGTACATGTTTGTATGAATTTCATTATTTGCTTTTAAACAAAAGTTCAAAATTCAAACATGGTTAGATTTTCATATGTAAAATGATCAAAATGATTTCCAATGCATTTCTATTATATATTCCCAAAATGTGGATTTTGGGATGTTACAGACCTACCCCCCTTATAGTGAATCTCGTCCCCGAGATTCAGTGGACTTAGTAAAGAAATAGGGGAATTCGGTTCTAAGGCGGTCTTCTTGTTCCCACGTAGCTTCGTTTTCGGTGTGGTTGCTCCACTGGACTCTTAGCATCTTGATGGGAAGACTACAAGTGTGTCATGTGGCTTCGTCTAGGATTCAGACCGGGTGTTCTTGATAAGAAAGATTCGATTGGAGATCAATACTCTCCAACTGAGCGAGTTCGGTTGGGGTTCGAAGACACTTTTTGAGCTATGATATGTGGAAGACGTCATGCACATCCGAAAGTTGAGGTGGCAACTCTAGCTGGTATGCTACTTTACCCTTTCAAGGATGAAGTATGTACCAATGTACTGAGGTGCCAGTTTCCCATGGACTTGGAAATGGCGGATGCCTCGTAGTGGTGAGACCTTAAAATAAACATAATCGTTTACTTTGAAGCTTAGCTCATGGCGGCGATGATCGACATAGCTCTTTTGTCGCGATTGCGCTTCCCTCAAGCACCTCTTTATTACGTCAATGTGCTCTTGTGCTTCCTATATGATGATCGGTCCAAAGAATTGTCTCTCACCGACCTCGGACTAGAATAGGGGTGTTCTGCACTTTCTCCTATACAATGCTTCAAATGAGGGCATCTGAAGACTTGACTGGAAGCTGTTATTGTAAGAGAATTCAGCAAATGCCAAACATTTCTCCCAATTCGTGCTATAGGACAGCACACAAGCTCGTAACATGTCTTTCAGAATTTGATTTGTCCTCTCTGTGTTGACCTCCGATTTGAGGGTGGAATGTCGTGCTAAAGAATAGCTCGGTTCTCAATAGTTCATTTATGCTATCCCAGAATCAGGAGGTGAACTAAGGGCCTCGATCAAAGGTTATGATCATTGGCACACCATGCAGGTGGATGATATTGTCCATATAAAGCTCTGAAAGTTTGGCTCCACGGTAGGCGGTGCTAATCGGAATGAAGTACGCCACTTTGGTTAATCGATCAATAATAACCCATATGGAATCATGTCCATTCCTAGTCTTTGGCAGTCCAGTTATGAAATCGATGCCAATTTCATCCCATTTCCACTTGGGGATATCTAAAGGTTGAAGTAATCCTGCGGGTCATTGGTGTTCTGCTTTAACACGCTGACATACGTCGCACATGGCAACAGCGCAGCGATGTCTCGCTTCATACCGGGCCATCAGAATTGCTTTTGGAGGTCCCGATACATCTTGGTACTCCCGGGGTGAATGGAGAGTGGTAAATCATGAGCAATTATGCCCAAAATAATTCACTACTACAGAAAAGGTTTACACAGACGGTTCAAAAACGTCATCACAGACGGTTTCGTGAGCCGTCTAAGTTTACGGGTCAGTAATAACATGAGGTCATCATAGATGATTTTTGAACCGTCTGTGATGTAGACTATCACAAACGGTTGTTAACTCAAAATTGTCTGTGATAGTCGACTATCACAGACGGTTTGTAGCTGAAACCGCCTGTGATAGTTCAATATCACAAACAGTTTGTAGATTAAACCGTCTGTGATAGCTAATGTATCACAAACGGTTTGTAGATGAAACCGTCTATGAGAACTGATATATCATAGACGGTATGTCCTAAGAAACTATATGTGATATTCTTTTGTATTGTTAAATCTAATTTTGTTTATTGGCTAGTCTCAGGAAATGCTAGCCATGCCCTGTGAAACAAGCTGAAATACAACAAGTACATGTATACATCCAATTCACATTCATTTCAGAAACAAGCACATCCAAATCACATTTATTTCAGAAACAAACACATGATCTAATTCACATTCCTTTTAGAAACAAGCATATCCAATTCACAAATCAATTAACTAAAATTAACCATTCATGTACATTTATACACATGTACCATTAAGTTCAATCTACATTGTGGAACTTCCCATCTGGATTTATGACCTCAAGGTTGAAGAATACTACAAACTGTCCTCGAATATTTATGAGCTGGCCCTGTTCCAATGCCGTTGTATCGATGCTTGCAACCTGTTGCTAGGAAGATTAAATTCGTGCATATATAAATTGATAAGTATGAAATAATTATTTTAAGATTGATAAACCTGAGGATCATTGGTCATCGCGGAACTGATGAGTAGTTTCATCTTGTGGCAAACATAGTATCCACTGGTGTTGCTCGGTGACTGCTGGTGGCACTGCAAAAATAGAATTGGTTAGTTCGAGAGGTATTACTACGAAGTGTTATATAGGATTAATGTGTACTAGCAGATACCGGGAATTTTAGATCGTGTCGCAAGGTCCCCCCCCCCCTTGCATTCCCCTCCAGAAGCATAGTACACGATGAATGAACTACGTGATTCTAAAAAGTTAGTCTTAGCTATTGAGGAAATGTGTTCACCTATTGATTAATTGTCGGATAATTGTGAAGTTGTATTTGGCACTCTGTAGGGAATCAAGGTATATTACCTTGTTCTGTTTTGGTATAATTACAATTAGAATCCAGTGGAAGCTACGTAGGTATGTCACCATAGTCATTAAACCTAAGTTCGTGTTACTTATAAAGTACAAATCAACAAGTATAGCCACTAGCGCAGCACTTACTCCTGGTTGTAGGGCAAAAGTATGAATTCCTTGTCGCAGTAAGCCAGTAATGACTCCGTCATGTAATCCTCGATGAATTTTGCATTCTCCTTGATGTTTTGCAAGGAGACCAAGTGTGGGTTGAGGAAACCTACCGGTGATTTCCTTAATTCGGCTTCAGAAATCATGTATATATACATACACACACAAAAGCAAGGAGTTATATATAACATTTACCGGTATTACACGAATGTTGATCGTGATTGTACACACTTAAAGTGTCTAGCATCACATGAGTGAGGCATCGAGGGCGTCGAGGTTCAAGAGGAATAACAAGTCCTCAAAGGTTACCGTGAAGACACAGTCTTGAACCACATAGTTAAAATGATCCTTCTTGAACTTGACGTTGACACCTGAACGCCGTTGTTCATCCGTCTTGTTGGCCTGTTCTATGTACCATAGATGCAATCTTGTGGAAGCCATTCCCAGGGTAGGGTGGTGCTCTACCATCTCGACCAACGGCTCACCTAACATAAATTTTTGGGCCAACAGCAAGAAGGGGATATCAAAACAGGAGTCGACCATCTTCGATTTGCCGTTGTTGCCCTGCTTTTTAGAGGTCGACTTCATGAGAGTCGACCAAGCATGAGGTGTAGATGCATCTGATGCACTGGGCCCTTACCGCTTCGGTGTAGGTAGCTTCGGTGTAGGCAGCTCCCGTGGACTTGGCACCATTACAGGACATTCCCGTGAAGTTGACACCAGAGCAGGTAGCTCAAGGCAGATGTCCCTCTTCGGCCACTGGATGAATGTTCCAATGGCTTGCCCTAGAGTCATGACCTCGTCGTTTGGGGGAATATGCAGTGGGACAACCGTGAAATTGGCATAAACACCTTCCACATTCACTTTTGCGAAACTCGGCGTTGGATTTACACCGTGGAAACCGGATGGATACACCTAGCCCCAAGCAGCATCTAGGGCAACAGAGGCATATCTCACTTAGAGCTTGCAGTTCATAGCCACCTACATAACGATACAAAATTAGCTACTCCAACAGGCCTATCAATGGATCGAGCATCCCAGAGATAATAATTATTACCAGGATGTCATCGACAGAAAATCTATCGTTGCCTTTTGGGGTAGAGTTAGGGTTGGACGCGTAGCTACTTGGAAGTTTTGGGGGGCTGGTTAGCACAATAGGGGTAGGGGATTGCAACTGATTTTTCCTAAGCCTTTCCTCAAGGCTCTCCATCCGCCGTCGCGTCTCAGCTCTGACACGATCATTGATCCCATCTCTAATGGATTCAGTGATCTCGTCTTTGAGGGATTCACGAATCTCCTCTTGTAGCTTTGCATCGCGCTCAGCTTTGGCTCTCTTCCTACTCCGGTACGCTTCGGAGTCCTCTGGGAATCCATGTTTCCATGGAACACAAAGATCAAGGCCTCTTGTGCGATTCGGGTGCTCATTGTTTCCCAGGGCCGCGGAAAGTTTATCTCTCTCCCTGACTTCCTGGAATGAGCCTTAGGAAGATTGTGCACTCAACGTTTCCTGCAATAGCCCGATATATCATTTCACTTCCTATGAAGTTATGGAGTAATTACAAACTAGTAGTTCGATATCTTACTAAGCGCTATGACACTTCCTCATCTGCGGGGGTTAGAAAGGAGATGGCCCCCGAAGGCAGGGTAGATAAGCTCGCTCTTAGCCAGTTTCAGGCGCTCTCATCAGGGATCCCGACAAATGGTAGGGAGGCATTCGAACGGTTTTCCTACTGGTCCTGATCCCTCTATTGCGGAATTTTACCCGCATACCAAGTGGTGTCGAGTCTATGAGGGTGCGTGTTTTTTGCCTAGAGGGCCTTGTGCACTGCACTTTCACTCCTAAAATCATTTGTTGTCTTCTTCGCCACAAAGTCTTCCCATTACTCTTCCAAGAACATATACTTGTGGAAGGGTCTCAGATCCTTCTCCACGTAGTTCTTGACAAGCGTGCTCTTGAAGTTCTTCTACGCTTTGCACGCCTGTAGCAATGCGTGTCGTCATACAGAGTCCTGTTGTTGTTGTGGGATCTCGATTGATCGAAAAATATCCGTCAGCAGCTTACCTTTCTAAACTTTGGTCAACTCCTTTCACGAATCGTAGGTGATGTTGACCCGTTCCCATACAACTATTCTGACTGTTCTCTGGAATGTGGACGCTGCTCGGTGAGGATTGATAGGGGTCCCAGGCTCATCGACCTCTATGATGGTAAATCGCCCCCTGGGCCTTTTTGATATTCCTCTTCTTCTACCGCACTTAGATATTCCATAGGACGACGCATCAGACACATAAGGCGACGATGACGAAGAATGAGCGAAAGACATCTTCACAAGAAATAGAAATTCTGACATGCATGAACATATTATCATAAGATTTGATCTGTATGTGCATGGGTATACACACCAATTAATAATAATTTGGATATGTAGGGAAGAAATTAGGATCAATACAATGACATAATTGACATATAAATATGTAAATCCTCCAAGTCATTTAAAAGGAATAATATGCACAACACAAACATCATGTGAACAAATGAAATCAACATAAAGCTAAGATTTCACATTTTTATATTGCTCTCAGATGTAGAGTAAGCATTCCAATTAGAGCTCAAGTTCAAACCCCATTATCAAAATAATTTCAATACAAGACTATTATCATCACAGAGCATTCATCTCAAGCCCACCACACCACATTATAATATATTCCAGTAGCAGTATCAAAACAAATACTATATGAATCACTGACTAGAACAAATACAAATTCCTAAAACAAGTACAACACCTCATACTACTCAGTGTTTGAACCAAATACCAGCGCAATTATCATGAGTTCATGAGGACCATGACAGCATAACATGATAAGGACATCACTCCTTCAGATACAAACACCAACACTTCTCAACCTATGGGACCAATGACTAGGGCAAAAGCAAAACAATTAAACTATCAGGTAAACTCGTTCTTCGGAGTAAATAATACTTCCGCTGAGAATCTAATACTTCCTGAGACTTGTGATTTTCTTGTTTTTAGGAATTATGGAGAGAAGGAGCTGTAACATCCCAATTTTCATGGCTTTTTGAAAATTTTCGAAAATAAAAATAACCATTCGGTTTTGTTGGATTGCTACAGCTTAACTTGGGATTTTGAAAATTGAAAGCAATTTAATATGACTAAATCAAACTTCAAATAATCAAAATCTGCTCTATTTTGAGTTTATTGGAGTTCTCTGGTCTTTAAAATCCCCTTTCCCTGTTTGTTCTGATTTCCCATCAGCCCGTTCCTCCTCCTCTTGTCGCTGGCCACTCCACCTCTCTGTTGTTGTTGCTTTCAACTAGCCCTTTAGTTTCGACCAGTCTATTGGTCTCGACCAGCCCTTCTGTCTCGACCAGCTCTTCGGTCTCGATAAGCCTTTTGGTTTCGACTACCTCTTGGTTCTGACTAGACCCTCCGACCAGGTTTCAGCCAGCCTTGCCTGTCAGCCTCCTCCTCGCCTGGTCATCGTCACGGTTGTCCCAAAAGTCCTCACGCATTAAATGCCATCGTGTCACATTAAATGCTGTCGCCTCCCATCCCCTTTTCCCCAGCGACGCGCACATTTAATTCATTAACTTCCACCACGCACGTCTCCCCTCTTGTCTCCTCCCTCACCTGCCGGTCGTGCGCCCATATCGCGTCACCGCAAATCCCGCTACTCTATTTTGTAGCCCGGTCCCCCTCCTTCCGCTATAAATAGAGCACCAGGGAGCCTTTGCCCTGTTGTTTTTGTTGGAAATATACCCTAGAGGCAATCATAGAGATGATTATATTATATTATGTTCATAACATTGGATAATGTGTTATCTTGTTCCTAGAATTATATCGTTAATATTTGTCATCAAGTATGTGACTTGATTGTGAAACTCTGTATTTCTGCGATAATTATTCTTAAACGTTCCCTGGTCGGAAACATATGAGGACACATATGAATAGACTAGCATATGTATTGGTTGATGATCATATTTCACAGGTCATAGATATGGAGATATCAAATCAATAATATGGACACATGTTAGAGAACATGGTGTTGGATAAGACCCACCTTGAGACACTATTGAGATTGTTATGATTCTATGTGTCGTTAGTTGGTCTCAAGCAATGATGATGTATAATCCTTAGACCTGAGATCAGCATGGTTTCCTACATGTGTAATAGCACTCTTAGGGGCTGCCAAATGCTACTCCGTAACTGGGTAGTTATAAAGGTAGCTTTCGGGTATGCTATGAAACATGCGGAGGAATGTGACTGGTCGGATATGGGATTTGCCCCTCCTAACATAACAGGAGAGATGTCTCTGGGCCCCTCATTGTGTTCGAATAAAGAAAGTGCATGGCCATACCACTAGTGGTCGAAGTGTCGACCACATGAAGTTATTCGACACTTGATCGAGAAAGTTTCGAACAGACCATGGATGACATGTTATCTCACCTGGAGTTCAACCAGATGTCGTGAGTCAAAGGGAGAATACACAAGCTGGTCGTTAAGTTCCCGAAGTCGTAGACTGGTTGAAGTCGTATGGAGATGCGACCTAGTCGAAGACTACTCGAACATAATCACCAACTGATCGTAAGGAGTTGCAAACTGGTCGCAATTAGGTACTAACTGGTCGTAAAGAGTTACGAACTGGTCGTAACTAATTCTGAACTGGTCGTGACTAATTACGAGCTGGTCGTTAGTGATAAGGGCCTGGTCGTAGATCATATTGCTTTAAGGTTCGTCCGATATATTCTGTGTGTGTTCGGGAATCGTTATGTGCTGCTAGGTACCGCTGACGACTCGTGATCGGGAAAGAGTTTCCGAGTCACAACCGATTACACACGAACCTATAGGGTCACACACTTAAAAGGCTAGGATTTGATTTGGATGGTGATCCGAATTCTTATAGGCCACGAGTTCCTATTGGGCCTCCTGTTCGGGACCCATTATGGATGCCTATATATAGAGGAGCGGTGGCATGGGGTATGATGGATCAATCTTTCTGGAAGAAATCACGAAACCCTAATAGCCACGCCTCTCCTCAACCACGCCGCCGGCGCTAGCACTCCTGCGCGTGGTGTCCCTGCCCCGTACGTGTGGATACCTTGGAGGTGTTGTTGCGAAGCATCAGCACTAGGACGATCCACGACTCACGACGTTCATCGGAGTAGGAGGAGAAGGCGCGCGACAAATGCGACTCTGATCGCTTCAACTTCGCTACACCGACTCTACTTCGCTCACGAGTCGGTGCGTCTAGTGGTAATCTCGTGATCTATTACTTGCGGTGGTTCCTTGGTTGCGCGGTAAAAATTTTGTTTGTGCTATCGTAGCCTTTCCGCGATCCTTCAGTTTTCCCCCCTCAACTTCCCCTCTTTCTCTCACCCCATTTCGCCATGCTTCGAGTTTCACCACCGCCAGCTGGAGTTCTCATCGTCTTCAACCTCCTCGCTGCCGAAGAGTCTGCTGGAGTCCGTGTCATCTTCAACCTCCTCGTCGCCGAAGAGTCTACTGGAGTCCGCGTCGTCTTCAACCTCCTCGCCGCCGAAGAGTCTACTGCAGTCCATGCCACCTTCGACCGCCGTTCGTCGTTCTTCCCCATCCCCTCCTCCAGCCTCTCTCTCTATCCTGGTGAGTTCTCCGTGCCCTGTTCTCTCTCGTGTTTCTTCTTTCGACCTCGTTGAGCAATCAAATCTTTCATTCATCTTTCGATCGCGTCAAGCAGTCGTATCCCTCTTTCGTTCTTACGACCACGTTGAGTAGTCGTATCCTTCTTATGACCTAGTAGTCGAAGCCTTCATTCGACCACCTTCCGACCAATCAAAATTTCTTTTTGACCAGGTAGTCCAAGCCTTCCGACCAGTTGGTCGAACCTCCTTTCCAAGCAGTCCAATCTCTTTCGACCAGGTCATTGAACCTCCCTCCGACCAGTTGAACCTCCTTCCGGCCTTGTGATTTCAAAACTTCCGAGAGCTCATTCTCTTTCGTTCGAGCTCCGATCAGAGTGATTCAAATTTCTATCTTCTTCTAAATTCAGTATCTTTCTTTTGGTTCTAGTTTGGTAATATTTTTGGATTTCATTTGGAGTTGTCTTATCTATTCGGCTCTTTTCGCACGTATAGATTCTACCGTTTCCGAAGAGTTCTTGGACCCGACAACCTCGATCGAAGCATCTCAACTCTTCAACAAAGGCAAGTTATAGACCTTTGATCATGTCATGCCTAGTTTATAAAATTATATTATTTTATATCAATATGCATGGCTAGTTGTATAAAAGTGGTTTGGGAATTAGCTAAATATCTACTCGATAGTATGAGTCCTTGAATATTTGCGATCAACATGTTGACATGTACCCTTGGACACCATAGGTTGGGTATTCTTAGTTGGACATTATTGTGATACCAACATGGGTGCGTATTATGCTTAGTCATACTTTAGTTATGCGATGTCTCTCGATCACCTAATTCAATTATGATAAATTTGACTGAATAATATATGGAATTGTGGTGCGATACCACTGTTGTGCAACTATAGTGCTAAGTCACAGTTGTGTCAATTGTGGCACGATGCCGCTGTTATTAAAATTTATTGTGCCATAGCAAGGGTTGAACAAAATGATTTATGCTCGGATGAGTGGTCAGATAGTGCAGGAGGAGTGCGCGAAGCACATGGGTAGTGGAAAGTCTCGCTTGAGCAATCACTAAGGACTTAACTTTGTACGCTATTGATCTGGGCCATACCGTGCAACCACAAGTTCATTTATGGGGTGAAACTAGCCAACTAATTAGCAATATTTTGAGTCGGTTTTGTTTTGGTGGTCGAACGGCGCAAGATGGGGTCAGAAAGGCGAATCCTTAGCGGGTAGGACCGAGTCAAAACGGAGCTTTGTAAAAGCCTTATGATAGTCTCTCCTTGATTTACATGTCTAAGGAAATGTGTGTTTTATCAAGCAATTATCTCTTGTGGGTCAAGCTGTACAACATCTGTAGAGTGTAAAACTATTCGAATAGCCGTGTCCCTGGTTATGGACAATGCCCGATGATTTCACATGAGGGGTAGATTTTCTCAAAAATGTTGTCGTGGATGGTTTCGAGTAGTTGGTTTGGTTGGGAAGCGAACTGGTCGTGGTTGTTGGTTGGGAAGTGAACAGGGTGTTCACGAGTTGTTTCAAAGAAACTTGATTATTTATGTATTAATCTTTCAAATTGTGCTTTATGATCTACTTACTATATTTACTATCAATCTTGCCTTCGCAAAGTAACCATAAAGCTATTCTTGGCAAGCCTTGCATGAATACTATTTGCATACTGTTCCCTATGACTTGCTAAGTACCTTATGTACTCACGGCTATACACCCTTTGTTGACCAGTCATCGAAGAAGACCCAGGGAGCACCGAGTTCTACAAGGACGACTACTTTGAAGACCATGCAAGCTAGGCCGCGTCCTCCACTCGATTGCCTGTGGGCATGTCGAATGGCCTCTACGAGTTAGTTTTGTTCCGCTGTAAGTTTACTCTGGTCGTAGACCTAGTCGTGATCTTAGCCCTGCATGGCAAGCCTTGTAAAACCTTGACCATAAGGTCTTTTTTGCTATAAAGCATTATTATTTCGTCTGCTTCATCAACCACCCTTTGGCGTCCAACCACCCTTGGCAGCTCCATCAACGACATCTGCCCTCAGCCCGCCGCACTTATAGATTGGCCGAGGGCGCGTGAGGCAGCGTATGACATTAGCTCCACCTTGGAGCAAATATCGCATCTGCCACAAAGATGTAGATAAGTAATTGAGACTCGTAGCTGGCCCTGATTTAGCACAATCAAGCAAATATAGAGAAACATGCAAGCAACTGGACAGTGGAGGCGACAGCCGCCATTCCCTGTTCGCCGAGCTGACGGAGCCCTGGATGCGGCGGCGCGAGGCTGGTCCCCTCGATGCGATGGTGGCGCGGGTGGGGGAGGCACTCGACGGTGGAAGCGATAGCAGCCGGGAGGGCGCTGGACGGTGACGGCGCCAGGGGCCAGAGAGGCGTTGGGTTGGAAGGCAACGTGAAATGAAGGGGCAGGGTGATTAGTGAAAAACGATTATGAAGGGGCAGGGTGTTTAGTGAAAAAAGGTTAAGTGGATTGGAGGTGGGATTAACACCCAAATCTTGGCTGTTCAATCCAGATCTAACGCCCTTGATTGTCATTAGCACTTCAGCACTCAAATACCCATTAGCACTAGATACGTTCCTATATATATATATATATATATATATATATATATATATATATATATATATATATATATATATATGTGTGTGTGTGTGTGTATAAGGCCGGTGATCGTCGCCTTTAGTCCTTTGCTTGAGTTCTTAACGACGTAATGAAATATAGGTATTAGTTAACCTTTGACATAAGAGGCTTAACTTGGACTCCCTGCAACGTGACATGCATGTGCTGACGTGGGAGAACACGGACAAGGGTGATGAACCCAAGCAAATTTCACAAAGTACCAAAGTGAGAACTGAAAAGAGTGGAAGAAATTAAGTCAGGCCAAACCACTTGTGAGAAGAAAAACACTATCGAAGGTACCATGACAAATGAAGCCAGTTACTGTCGAGTTGGGCTCAGCTCCAACATCTCAATCGTTGTTTTAAATGCTTTGTATCAACATGGGAGAGGAAGAGTACTACAGCTCATGTGGCTTAGACCTAATGTAAACACCCTACTTAATTGCACCAATTAAGTATGATCTCTCAAATGGTTTGTGTAATGCCACGACAGAACCATGCATGAGCAACAGAAGACGTGGTGCCCCACACTGGTTTCTGTCGACGTGTTCAAGCATGAGGCGAGAGCTTTGCTTCACTTTGCTCCTTCTGTGACGTACAGAGAATGTACATGTAACCACGCAATGTCGCAAATGTGTCCCACTTTGGAAACAAAAGTTAAGAAGGATATGATAAATGAAATATAGTCAACATAACGCAGGAAATCGTGTACTTTGCACAATTAATTTGCGTGCTTGTGCTTTCAATTTCACCGTCTGAATATCTATTACTTATTTGTATATGTATAATTGCTATTTTAGCATTGTTGTTCTAGTTCGGTCATAAAAGTCCAAGTACTCAGGTACCTACTTCTAGTAAAATTCAATAGTTAGGTGTTGACAATTGAGTTTAAAGTAGATGTGGTATAATTAATTGTGTAGACAAAGATAAAAATGACCCAAATAATTGTTAGCGCTTATAATCAGACTACAGGAGTATTTTAATTAAAACAGCAGGATTGATATGCATCATTCGAACAATAAATTTTGTGCAAATCATTCGAATTTATGAACTTTGAGATTTGTTTGGAGATTTGTGCTCTGGCCGATGAGGTCATCTTCTTCGGCGAGCTCCTCGTCCTCCTCCTCTCCAGCGCCGTCATCTCCCGCTACCGTCGGGTTAGGGTTAGGGTTCATCGGAGCTCCCGAACATAGAGGGAGGCCGGGGCAGCAGTGGTGGCGCCGTCCGCCGCGGGTCAGAGGAGGGCGGTGGGCGGCAAAGATGGCTCGGGGCGAGGAAACTCGATGAGCATTAGCAGACGGTGAAATGAGACTAGGTAGAAGGGCAAGGCAGTGGAGCTTGAGGCAGACAACGATGGCAGCGGGAAAGAGGGAGGAGGCGGCGGCGAATGGAGGAGAGGGGTCGCGGGCGGGTGTCATTTGTTTCGAGTGTGACGCTAACGATATTGTGGTGGGCCGGTAGTGTGGCATGCGTTTGCGTTTGGTGGCGGCAGCAGGGTGGGAGGGAGACGGGAGCTGAGAGCAGCGCCGATTAGGTTTGTGCTTTTAATAGGAAAATTTGGGGAGGCAGATGACCTTTGGATCTCAATCTAACAAAACTGAACGATTTTAACCCAAAAAATCAGTCAAAATAATTCAATGATGGATAGACAAACCCTTAAAAGAAAAAACATAAGTAGAATTACTTAGGCGTCCATTTTGCAAATACAACGATCAAATTAGCACTGAACAATTTTCGAAGCGTAGAGATAAAATCAAGGTTGTAGGTTGACCCATATAAAATCATGCATGTGACCCTCATGTTTATCATAATGTGCTTCTTTAATGGTACAAATCATACCATGGTGAACATATATTTTAAAAATAAGATTCCTAATATGGGGATTGTAAAGAATCAAATACGACGCTTGTATGTGATCGGAGGTAGTACGAGTTGTTCCATCTAATTAAAAGGAACTTTTTTTTTATTAATTAACCTTTTTTAAATTTATTTTTATTGTTAACCTTCCGCAAACTTTATTTCTAATTCTGACCCTTTTAGTCACGTCACCACCCATGATGTAACAAAATAACATTATCACACCATAGAATAAGTTCGCTAAATAACACTTTTTGTCACGCCACTGGTGGTGACGTGACAAGAGCTTGATAAAATACGGGCTGGCGTGACAGTGTTGTTTTGTCACGTCACGGTGGTAGCGTGACCAAAGAAATAAAATTTATAGGGTTAACAATAAAAATAAATTTAAAAAAAGTTAATTAATAAAAAAAATTCAATTAAAAGCTGCCAACAACAAACCCACGGCAGAATAATACATACGACATATAAAAAGCATTCACGTGTAACACTATGGTCCATTCCTTGTACATATATGCTACGTGACATCGACAATGTCATGCACGAGGCTAGCTAAAATTCATGCAGTCTAATCGTACGTCACCTTGATTTGAAAAGTCCAAAGCTGATTCACTACGTACCAGAGGACCGAATTAAGGTAGCCAGCTACTGTAAATTTCGCGTGATGTGAGAAATCAACCACAAACACAAAAGCACGCTTTACGCACGAACGATGCATATGTAAACAGGAGTTAAATGTGTTGCCGTGAATCATGCAATGAAGATAACGTACGTAACTGATCTGAGTCTGACGGGGCGCAGACCCAGAGGTATGAACACATGACTACATAGCTAACTGTAGCGAAGCTTATGATTAACTAAGCTTTAATCGCTTACCAATTGACTGACATCACGCAGGATTCTAAAAATAATCAACATATTCCGTCTCTTTTCTTTTTCCTGGTACATACTGTACATTGATTGCATTATTAGTTGAGTGTGGCAATCGTGGGCACATCAAATTAAAAGGTTCAACATATTTAGTCATACCATTGTAAAAGTTGTCATTGATTACAGGCATCCAGGGTTTCTAAAACTGGAACCGGACCAAAAACCGGAGGGGATTGTTTTCGTTTCTTTTTTCCGGCAAACATTGTCCGGTCTTTTCCTTTGATTTTTTTTAAGTTTTGAAATTCAAATTTATTTTGCGTATTTGAAGTTTAGGATAGCTTAAGCTATTAGAAGTAATTTGGTACGAAAGTTGGTCTGCAAGGGGGTGTCAGTCCCAAGTGTTAGAAATTGGTCCATATGACTTAGACCCATTTTCTATAATTCCAAAGCATTTATGATTTAGTACCATATTGCTAAGGCAAGGTGGGGGTGACCAACATATAAGGTGGAGTTCTTGTCACTCCTTAAAACATGTGACACATGGATAAGGGTGGCACGAGGAAGGCTTTGGCTAAACATACACACGCATGCACGCGCGCGCGCGTTCTCGTATTTTTGCGTGAAAAATCGCGTGCCATTTGGCAGACCAAGTCCACCTTATTTTTGATGAACCATGTATCTCTCTCTCTCTGTTTGAATGAGATTCAAATGTTTGAATTTGAGGCTTTATTGGGTGATGATGACAGGCAGTTACTAGTGGGTAAATGGCTGGTTAAGTGTGACAGTTACCAGTGGGTAAATGACTGGTTAACTATGTCAGTTACCAGTGGGTAAATGGCTGTTTAATTTTTCAGTTACCAGTCTACATCTCTATATATATGCCTGAAGACATCCAGTGCATTGCGTGTAGAAAAATAGCCTCCATTCCTTCTTCCTTCTAATATGTGCTGTTGTACTGCGTCGTCTGAACTTCGCCGACTCTTCTTCTCGGCGTGCACCGTGAAGAAGGGAACCGGTATCTCCGAGTCGTTTCTGCCGTGAAGACCTGCACGGGGGCGGCAATAAGGTTTCTGGGCAGCGCATCTGCGCGACCGCTTGCTGCACTGCGACATCTACGTTTCTGCACTGCATCAAGTCTGCGCTGCTTCCTGTTCTTCATCAGACCCATCTGTAAGTCTATCGTGTGATTGGTTGACTTGTTTACATCCTGTTTTTCATATATTGCGAATTACAATGAGTTGTCTGTTATCAGTACTGTTTTATGCATCATTAGTCTTTTGCAATATTTGTCTTTTAATAAAATCTGGAATTAAAATATTGCCCTCATTTTCAACATTCCAGAAATCTTATTGTAAACTTTGTTGCAACACAACTATGGCTGGAGCTTCTGATGCTATTTAATCTGAGAGGTTTTCTAGTCAGAATTTTCGTAGATGGCAGACTAGAGCCAAGTTCTGGCTCATGTCTTTGGGGCCGTGGTGGGTAATCCACCCACAGTATCCGTTTACGGTTGACCAGTATATGCAGTTCGATAATGCGAACAACACTGCTCTTGGCTGCCTTCTGACCATTCTGGCAAATCAGCTCTATGATGTGTACATAGACTATAAGTCCGCCACAGAGTTGTGGGATGCACTAGAGCACAAATATGCAGAGGCAGAGGCAGGTCGTTGGCTCTACATGTGTGAGCAATTCTTCGACTTTACCATGGATGGGGCTAAGTCTATAGTTGGACAAGCTCATGATCTCCAGCTATTGGTTGGTGAGATTGCGCACCTGGGCTGTGTGTTGCCTTCTAAGTTTGTGGCTGCGGGCATTGTCGCCAAACTTCCTGTTTCTTGGCGGGATTTTGCCACTAGCTTGAAACACAAGAGGGAAGAGATTTTTGTTGAAGATCTCATTGCTGCCCTCGATGTGGAAGAAAAGGCAAGAGCAAAAGATGCACCCAGCACTTCTGGTCAGAACAATGCAAATTTCATAGAGAAAAAGACTGTTGCAAAGAAGTACAAATCCAACAAAATGAACAAGACAACTAGCTTTAAGAAGAAAACTGAGAAGAAGGATATGAAGAACATCACCTGCTTTTTGTGTAGGAAAAACGGTCATATGGCGAAAGACTGTCATTTCCACAAAAGCAGAGATGGTGAACAGCCAAAGAAGAAGGCTGTCAACGTGATCATAGGCGAGGCCTCGACTTCAGGAGGGTATAGTAACTCTCCTGTTGTTTTTTCAACATGTCAATCCACTGATTGGTGGGTTAATACTAGTGCTAATGTTCACGTATATTCTGATATTTCCTTGTTTTCTTCTTACCAGACAGCAGGGGCTTTCTCCGTCCTAATAGGAAACGGGTCGCATGCTTCTGTTCTTGGTGTTGGCACGGTAGAACTGAAGCTTATTTGAGGGAAGATTGTCCACTTGAAGAACGTGCAGCATGCTCCTACAATAAACAAGAACCTCGTTAGCGGTTCTGTTCTATGCAGGGACGGTTATAAGCTAGTCTTTGAGTCAAATAAAATTGTCATGTCTAAGTTTAGGAATTTTGTTGGTAAAGGCTATGAGAGCGGAGGCTTGTTCCGCCTAAGTACTTTAGAGTCTTGTTATAATCTGAATGTTGCAACTGGTTTAAATAAATGTGAGGCAAATATTTGGCATTCTCGTTTCTGTCATATTGGTTTTGATAGTATTGCTAGAATGTCAGATTAGATTTAATTCCAAAATGTGAAATTATCAAAGGATCAAAGTGCAGTCATGTGTGCAAGCAAAGCAGCCTCGCAAACCCTTTAAGGGATTAGAGGACGAAAAGAACTTGGCACCATTAGATCTTGTTCATTCAGATTTGTATGAAATGAATGGATTGTTGACAAAAGGAGGCAAAAGATATTTTTTTTAACTTTTATTGATGATGCAACACGCTACTGCTATGTGTATTTGCTAAAAACTAAGGATGAAGCTTTAAACTACTTTAGGACTTATAAGGTCGAGGTTGAGAACCAACTAGAGAAGAAAATAAAAAGACTAAGGTCTGATCGTGGAGGAGAGTACATCTCTCATGAATTTTCTCAGTGCATTACGAGCATGGAATAGTCCATGAATTTACACCACCATATTCACCCCAATCAAATGGGGTAGCTGAGAGGAAAAACCGGATACTAACAGACTTGGTTAATGCCATGTTAGAGAGTGTTGGTATGCCTAAGACATGGTGGGGGGAAGCTATATTGAAAACAACTTTCGTCCTAAACAGAGTAATCACTAAAAAGAGTGATATTACTCTATATGAGGGATGGAAGGGGAGAAAACCCAATGTTAATTTTCTGCGAACTTGGGGGTGTTTGGCCAAGGTCCATATACCATTGCAGAAAAAGAGAAAGCTTGGACCTAAAACAATTGATTGTATTTTTCTAGGATATCCTCATAATAGCACGGTCTATAGATTTTTAGTAGTTAAATCAGAAATTCCTGAGATTATTGCTAACACAATAATGGAGTCTAGAGATGCTTCATTCTTTGAGGATTATTTTCCTATGAGAACAGCAGGCAGTACTTCACAAACCGAGAATGTTCAAATTGAAAATATTGAAAGTGAGAATAATCAAACTTCTGAACTTCCCACCATCTCTGAACCAATATGTGATATCACTGATTAGGATAACAATCTAGTCACAGAACCTCTTCGTAGGAGCAAGAGACAAAGGGTTGAGAAAACCTTTGGTGATGACTTTATTGTATACCTCGTGGATGATGTGCCAAAGACCCTTTCAGAGGCTTATGCATCTTCTGATGCTGAGTATTGGAAAGAAGCAGTTCGTAGCGAGATGGACTCTATCATGGCTAATAGGACTTGGGAGATCACTGATCGTCCTATCGGGTGCAAACCTGTAGGATGTAAGTGGATCTTTAAAAAGAAACTAAGGCCTGCTGGTACTATTGAGAAGTACAAGGCAAGACTTGTGGCCAAGGGTTACACCCAGAAAGAGGGAGAAGATTTTTTCGATACCTATTCTCCTGTCGCCAGACTAACCACCATTAGAGTGCTCCTTGCGTTAGCATCTTCTTATGGTCTACATGTCCATCAAATGGATGTAAAGACAGCTTTTCTTAATGGAGAGTTGGAGGAAGAAATCTATATGGATCAACCTGATGGTTTTGTGATTTACAGACAGAAAATAAGGTATGTAAATTATTGAAATCCTTATATGGTCTAAAGCAAGCACCTAAACAATGGCACGAGAAATTTGATAAAACTTTAACATCTGCTGGCTTTGTTGTGAATGAAGCTGATAAATATGTATATTATCGTTATGGTGGGGGTCACGGAGTGATCTTGTGCCTATATGTAGATGACATACTTATATTTGGAACAAACACTGTCGTAATTGACGAGGTCAAATCCTTCTTATCTCGATGCTTTGATATGAAAAACTTAGGAGAGGCAGATGTCATTCTGAATATTAAATTAATCAAGAACGAGGATGGGATCACTTTTAGCCAATCCCATTATGCTGAGAAAATCTTAAGCCGTTTTGGCTATGAGAATTGTAAAATTTCTCCAACGCCCTATGATGCAAGCATTAAGCTTCGAAAGAACCAAGGGTTAGAAAAAGATCAATTAAGATTTTCACAAATTATTGGATCACTTATGTATCTATATGGTGCCACAAGACCTGACATATCATTTGCTGTGAGCAAATTAAGTCGGTTTACTTCTAACCCAGGAGATGATCACTGGGAGACACTTGAGAGAGTGTTGTGCTATTTGAGAGGCACAACCTCATACGGAATTCACTATACTGGGCATCCTTCTGCATTAGAAGGATATAGTGATTCAAATTGGATCTCTGATGCAGATGAGATCAAAGCTACAAGTGGTTATGTCTTTACACTAGCAGGAGCTGCAGTTTCATGGAGGTCGTGTAAACAGACTATATTCACGAGGTCAACTATGGAAGCGAACTTGTAGCACTAGACACGCCTCTTCGTTGAGGTGAATGGCTTAGAGAGCTTCTGTTGGACTTGCCACTGGTTGAGAAACCAATACCAGCAATCCTAATGTACTGTGATAATCAAACAATGTTGATTAAGGTTACAAGTACTAAGGATAACATAAAGTCCTCCAAACATGTGAAGCGTAGGCTTAAATCTGTCAGAAAATTGAGGAACTCCGGAGTGATTACTGTGAATTATATACGCACTGAGAAAAATCTGACAGACCTTTTCACAAAGGGGCTAGCACGGAAGGCGATTTTCGTTGCGTCTATGGACATGGGAATGAGGACCATTGGAGTTACAACTCAACAGTAACCCATACCTTCTTGATCGGAGATCCCGTGACTTAGGCAATGGGAAAAACAAGTTGATGTTGTAACAAGAGAGTATATATTCATTGAATCCATGTCCTAATAGACAAATTACTCTCGACTTTATGGAAGGTTGGCATAAAACCTTAATATATTCTGTTGTCCAAATAAGAAAAAGGTATTAGCCTACAGGATACCTAGAAAGAATATACCTACTTGAGCCCAACTGTGATGTCGCAGTTCATGAGAATAAGGCATTCTCTAGAAAGCTCATGAGCAGATAAGGGAGCATGACCAAATAATGCTCCGTTTAGGCGCGGTTCTTTGACAGCCTAGTATCAGTTGAGATTTCAAGTGAAATCTAATCATGAAAAGCTGTGAATTCAAGGTATGGTCAATTCATCAGCTATGAGAAGATGAATCTTGTCATTCTAGGTACAAGTTCAACCCGTTCGGGACTTACACTAAAAGACTGGTATATTAACAGTACTTCAGCACAATATCTTTGATATCCTTTTTGCTTCTTGCTTTGAAATTGGTGGGGGATTGTTGGAAATTTGCCCATATGACTTAGGCCCATTTTCTATAATTCCAAAGCATTTATGGTTTAGTACCATATTGCTAAGGCAAGGTGGAGGTGACCAACATATAAGGTGGAGTTCTTGCCACTCTTTAAAACATGTGACACATGGATGAGGGTGGCACGAGGAGGGCTTTGGCTAAACACACGCACGCACACGCGTGCGCGTTCGCGTATTTTCGCGTGAAAAATCGCGTGACTTGTGACTTGGGATGCGCGACCGTGCAATGACGTGGCGCGCCATTTGGCAGACCAAGTCTACCTTATTTTTGCTGAACCATGCATCTCTCTCTCTCTCTCTGTTTGAATGAGATTCAAATGTTTGAATTTGAGGCTTTATTGAGTGATGATGACAGGCAGTTACTAGTGGGTAAATGACTGGTTAAGTGTGACAGTTACCAGTGGGTAAATAACTGGTTAAGTGTGTGAGTTACCAGTGGGTAAATGGCGGTTTAATTTGTCAGTTACCAGTCTACATCTCCATATATATGCCTGGAGACGTCCAGTGCATTGCGTGTAGAAAAATAGCCTCTATTCCTTCTTCCTTCTAATCTGTGCTGTTGTACTGCGCCGTCTGAACCTCGCCGACTCTTCTTCTCGGCGTGCACTGTGAAGAAGGGAAGTGATATCTCCAAGCCGTTGCTGCCGTGAAGACTTGCACAGGGGCGGCAATAAGGTTTCTGGGCAGCGCATCTGCGCGACCGCTTGCTGCACTGCGACATCTACGTTTCTGCACTACATTAAGTCTGCGCTGCTTCCTGTTCTTCATCAGACCCATCTGTAAGTCTATCGTGTGATTGATTGACTTGTTTACATCTAGTTTTTCATATATTGCGAAGTACAATGAGTTATCTGTTGTCAGTATTGTTTTATGCATCATTAGTCTTTTGCAATATTTGTCTTTTAATAAAATCTAGAATTAAAATATTGCCCTCATTTTCAACACCAAGTCCAGGACAAACCGTCTAGGGTAACAAAAAACCGAAATCCAAACCGGCCGGTTTGACCACAAACTGTTCTTCTCCGGTTTTCTGAACCCTATTGCGAAGCTTTCGAGCGGCATATGTGCAAAAATTATCCTAAATTAGCTAAAAGTTCCTTTGCCCCCCTTGATAGCTAGGTGCACACTGAATGAAATAATGTAGAAATCGACGTCTCCGGTGTCTCCGTTTTGTGGTGCAAAGGCAAACACCTCATTTGCAACAGCAGCGGCTGCGTTGCTGTCGGAGCAGTTCTGGATCTATAGATACCGGTTAACGATGTGGCTGTGGCCATTTTATGCATTAAAGGATGCGTCGACAAGTTGTGGATCGATGGGGATGTATCATTAACTCGACAAAGTTTTTTTTAAGTGTTTTATCATACAAATATCAGAGCTTGTTTTTGCACGGTCACGTCGGTTGAAAGCAGGATTAACTTAATCCGCGTCCAAATCGAGATGTTATACTTGATGCAAAAGCAGGTCGTCGATTATGAATATATCGCGCGACCGCAATGAATAGTAGTGTCGCTTCAAGCAAGTTACGTTATGTACGTTAATTCGAGGACCATGTGTGATTGCTCAGTGTTTTGAGACCACACTCATTGTTGTGTGTGTGGTTTTGGACATGTTTGAGTCATCCCAGAGGTGTGTTTTCAACAATTATGTAGTATGCAGTTCTCAAAGAGATAGTCAAGGATGTTGACTAAAATTTGCACTTCACATCAACCACTATATTATCATGACCTTTTGGTAATAGTGTTTCAGTACTCTAGAAAATAAAATCCTTTTGGCAAAAGGATGGTCAGAAAGTAAATAAGCCCTTGGAGGATCGATCTATACCAACATTAGTAACAACGTTTATCTGTGAAAGTTTCCACTTCAAGGAGTGTAGAAAGGAACAGTAGGGAAGACTCCATCCTCACCAAGCTCAGTGACGTGTTTTAAAACTAGAGGTGTATGTTTATTCTTTCAGAATCCTGATAGGAAAGCTACAGGTTGGGTGTCAATAAGGAAAGCTACAGGTTAGGTGTCAATAAGCTCTCATCACTGAGTTCTGCAGTGTTCTTGCAGCAGTACGTAAACGTACAACCTAAAAACCTACAATAAAGTACTGTTTACATCTAACTCGGCCATAATTGTTCCAAGAGTTTAGGCATTTTTTTTTTTGTAAATAGATCCCCTGTTTATATATATTAAACAAAGTATTGAAGGATATCACAACCGCAGCTCTATGTAACCGCAGCTTTATTGCAGGTTTGCGGCCGAGTTAGATTTAACAGCACCTACAATAAAGTACTGTGCAGGCTTACGGTCTTGCACAAGTTGGCGTTGCCCACCGAGGGGATGAGCCGCCGAGCTGCCTCTTCCATCAAGGGTCTCTTTTGCCCCCGGAGATACCGGAACGAGAGGTTGAATAAAAAAGCGGTGGCCGTGTTCTTCGTGCTGGTAGGGATGAGTCACCCTCGATAGTTGTCCTTTTTCGATCGGATCTGTGATGCAGCTTGAGTATTTAGATCTGAAACAGGGGTAAATTGTAATCCAATAAAAGAAGCCAAGGGATTTAGAGGGAGGGGGACTCGACGGCGGTCAGAAAGATCCTACGCAGATGGTGGCACTACTACAGAAAATGTCTTTACAGACGGTTAAAAAATGTCATCACAGACGGTTTCGTGAGCCGTCTGAGTTTATAGGTCAGTGATGACATGAGGTTATCACAGACGGTTTTTAAACCGTCTGTGATGCATACTGTTATATATGGTTATTAACTCAAAACCGTCTGTAATAGGAATCTATCACAGGCAGTTTGTAGATAAAACCGTTTGTGATGATTCATATATCACAGACGGTTTGTAGCTGAAACCGACTGTGATGACTTTTCTTTATAGACGGTTTGTAGCTGAAATCGTCTGTGATGACTTTTCTCTATAAAGTTTCCAAGCAGTGGTTGCTTGTGCCTTTAAAACCGGCATCATATATATATATATATATATATATATATATATATATATATATAGTTCTACAGTGACTTGACATCAAGGAATGGTTGGTTGCTAATACATGAAGCCACTTTCCAGTCGGAGTACCTGTGCGTCCACATCACTTTCTGAACATAGCGACGTCCAATTACCTATCGACAACATCAAGGTAATTGGATGTCCTGATGCTCTCCTGGCAGCCATGCTTTTTGAATTTGCAGGGGCTCGATGAAGTTGCCTATGGCTGCTGTCCCTTCCCCCTCATGCTGCGTGGACGACCCCCCGAAAGTGGCTGAGAGACTATGAACAATATATATATGATGCTGGTTTTAAAGGCACAAGCAGCTATTACTTAGAGACTTTATAGAGAAGAGATCATGAATGAAATGGTAGGACTTAGCTGGCAAAGGTGAAATGAATGGTGAGAGGCTAGCTGAATGGTAAGAGGCTAGTTGATTACACAGACAAAGGTAAGATTAAGAAGATTGATTATTGCTATCAGAAGGCTAATTGCACAAGATTAAAACTTGCTAATATATTCAGACTACTAGTTCAAGCAAATCAATCAAAATTAACTTATTACACAGGAACAAAATCTATCAAGATACTATCAACTGTGATGTAGGATAACAAATATATCAGAATGTATAAATTGCATGCTCGAAACAATACAAGTATATCAGAACACCACTCAATGCTATTCAAGGGCTCATGCCACACTAGCAGTATCATCCATATCATCACCAACACCATCACAGAGCAAAGGGAAGGGAACAGGATAGAGAATGAAGAGAAGTAGTTTAGCTCAGTGCGACGTAGCAACGGCGGCAAACACCACCACCAGCACAGCCGACATCCATCTCCCCACTATACATAAATCAACCAAACATTAGAACACCACTCAATACTACTCAAGGGCTCATGCCACACTAGCAGTATCATCCATATCATCACCAACACCATCACAGAGCAAAGGGAAGAGAACGAGATAGAGAATAAAGAGGAGTAGTTTACCTCAGTGCGACGCGGCAACGGCGACAGTGAACCGTACTGTCGTCGAGGGAGTATATTCAATATTCACTTATTCAGTATTCAGTATTCAGCAGGTAGTATAT
The DNA here is from genome assembly GCA_036346255.1 of Ampelocalamus luodianensis. Lineage (NCBI taxonomy): Eukaryota > Viridiplantae > Streptophyta > Magnoliopsida > Poales > Poaceae > Ampelocalamus > Ampelocalamus luodianensis. The sequence goes on from CM070637.1 coordinate 20,376,401, forward strand.
GGAGTTAAGCCAAATGTAGGCATTAGGCACAGTAGATCAACAAGCAAATTAGTTCAGTTCATCAGTTGATCACAAATCACAAAGCAGATCAACAAGCCTCCACAGTATTCAGTTCATCAGTTTAAAAATCACAAATCAGTCAGACTCACAGCAGAGCAGCAACGCCGGGGGCAGAGCACATCGCAGCTCACAGCACACAGCAGCGCTTGGAGGCAGAGCAGCAAAGCATGGGAGGAGGGGGGGTTTGCGGCGCGGGAGCAGAAGGGAGCGGCGTACCTCGATTTGGCGGCGTAGATGGTGGGGTGAGCTCGATTTGGTAGGGGAGATGGCAAGGGAGATGGCGGCGAGGTCAATTCGGCGAAGGAGATGGCGGGGTGAGGTTGATTCGGCAGCGGCGAGGTTGAATCGGTGACGGAGGAGGCGTGATGCCGGAGCCCAAAGTCCCGAACCCTAGCGCGCGATGGGGAGGGGAACGGGCGCGGGGAGTGACAAGTTAGGGCATAAACCCTAGCGCGTGGGCTGTTATTAATAAAGGGATATCACAGATGGTTCCATAAAAGAACCGTCCATGATATGGTCTAATATCACAGATGGTTCCATAATAGAACTGTCTGTGATATTATTTTTTTGTATTTTTCTTGTAATACATTTGTCTATTTTAGAATGAGACAATCTGGGCTATAGAATATTGATCTAACAGTGAGAAAATATGACTGATGGATAAAGAAATTTTAGTCGATCACCTGAAGCATATATACACTCCCTATTACGGATTTGTTAGCTAAAACTATATCTAAAACCGCTAATTAATTTCAATTAATTTTATGGCAAGTAGTCCAACACCTCGACAAAGAAATTGGCATACTCATGCATAATCCTGCAGTCATCGCTGCAGAAGATGGCGTAGTCATCCCACCCTTCCACGCCGTAGCCAGTGCTCATGCACTGGTAGCCGTCCTCTGACTGCACCCACACCCGGCCCAACGGCCTGGCCATCTTCTTCCATGCCGCCGCCTAGACCATGTCCGCGGCGAGCCTCTGGCACCGCCTGCACTCTCAGTTGGTCCTCTTGGCCGTCTCGCACCCGCTGCCGGTCAGCTTGCCCTTGACCTGCCTAATGTAGTGCTTTCCAATGTCGCGCGTCTCGCCGGCCGTGTAGAGGAGGAGGCCGAGCACGTTGGGCGCGGCCTTGTGGCCGGCGACGGCCGCCCGTTCAAGGAATACGAGGCTGCGCTACATGTCTTGGGGCGCGAAGACAAGCTCGAGGCCGACGATGAAGCAGGCCTCCGGGTTGCCGACGTCAGTCAAGTGGTTGACGACGGTGAGGTGGCGCTCATTGTCCTACCACTTCATTGTCTCCTCCCGCTCCAGCGCCACGCGCCTCCCCATGGCGCGCTTCTTGGACACCTTGTACATCGCCTTGCAACTAAAATTCAAGATGACTGAATTTTAATACAATAATTAATTACTCTATAAGAGAAAATTAAAATACCAAATTAAGGTCGTTGTTGCTTATAGTCAAATTCATAGTTCAAAACTAGATATTGGACACACAATGAAAGCATCACGTACGTGGCTCGTAGGCTGTAGAGGTTAGCCATGGGCTGAGGAGAGCTCGCGACCACGAGGCCAACGATGTGGACGATGACATCGTCAGGAAGGATGGCGATCGCCGACCTCCTCGCCAACTTGGTCCTAGTAGTCATGCTCCGAGTGCTCACCATGGTGTACGTATTCAATACCATGCGTGCTCACCATAGTGTGCGATGATCATTCTTATAAAACGTCGAAAAGACGCATCGTACGTAACGTCGGTGCGCGAGACGAAGAGACGCATCGCACGGGAGCCGAAACATTAAATTATCACAGACATTTCGTGTTAAGAACAGTTTGGGAAGTATCACAAACGGTTGTTTGTTGAAAACCGTCTGTGATAGTTCTAAATATCATAGACGGTTATTTTTTGAACCATCGGTGATACTTCACAGACGGTTTTCATCATGAACCGTTTGTGATATTACCTCTTCACAGACGGTTTTTAGCGCAGCTAGTAACACAGATGATCTCTAAAACAAAACCGCCTGTGATTACATGTAATACAGACGGTTTTGGTCAACCGTCTGTGATAAAGCGTCTAATATTAGCCTTTTTGTAGTAGTGTGGTACCTTGCTGGCGGCTGGAAAGATCTTGCTCAGATGGTGGTACCTCGCCGATGGTAGTTGAAAACCCACTACGAGAGCTAGCATATAGCCTAAATTTACACTGGCATCTAGCCTAAGGGCAAAAGGATGAGCAAGACAACCTGGGATGGCCTCCCTACCCCTCACCAATGGCGACGTCGATGGCGGGGAAGGGGGCCAATTGGAGGGGATTGGGAAAAGCTACAGTGGAGAGCGAGAGCAGTCATCGGGTCAAGGAGAAATGGGCTCCCAAGTGTTTAGGAATTTACACATAACGGAAAAACTATACAACATTCGACTAATTCTTTTTATTTCAGTCGAGTTTCTCACTGTTGCATTGCTCTTCCATATTTGTGCAGCCTCTCCGCTTCTTCATCTCTAGCGAGTGCCGCCACCTCTAGCAAAGTTGCTAGCCTCTGCTTCCACTTCATGCATACCGGTACCCCTCTGACAAATGGCTTCTCCATCTCATACCATTTTGCTCCTCCTAAGATTAAGGACAAGTCACCGAAGTGCCATTCGTTTCGTTGTTGTTCTGATGCTAGAGGTGGGGCCAGGCACCGGCGCTAGAGGCGATGACGGAGGAAGAGGCAACACGGGAGGGTACGACAGATGGCCAAGGAACTGGAGAAGGGGCGGTGCCAGTAAGGCGGCGGGCCGAATCAGGGGTAACGGTGAGGGGCGTCAGAGTGTTGCGAGACGGTAATGCGATTTAGGGATGGAAACCACACACTTTGCTGCGTAGGAACAATAGGGGGGGATGGCAGGGACACGTGTCATCCATTAGGATACGTATGAGATTTGATCCAATGGTGCGAAATTTGACTAAAATCCCACTAATTTAGTTCACTTTTTTTTTGCAAATAATCCCCTAATCATAACTCAAAAACCGGATGAAATTCTGTTTCTTGCCCTATATAGTACGCATATCATATATTCCAAAATAAAAAATATGTTGAAGGGTCCTCGTTTTTTTTTTTTTGGTGCAGCTATCATACCTAGTATATATAAACATGGCATATCTATATATGTTCCGCTAACTTAAGTTGATTTACATGTAAGTACACATCCAAGAAGAGCTGTTATTTTGATCAGCTCTTCTGCTCCGATTGACCTGCTCAATGAGATACAAACTATGCATGGAAGGATACGTATTTATATATGAATTTGCTATTTTTAAGTCGTCTGAAATTTTTTTAAGTTTAAATCAATTATTATGAACATTGAATTTGTGTAGAGATGAATGAATCATATGATTGGATATTGATTCAATAGATAAAACATGTGACTTATATATAATAAAATCCCAATCACCTTACGAATAGACAATCTCATTTATATAAGCAGCTTGTCGATAACTTCATATCCCTATCCATGAAGCAACAGTCAAAAGGCCGGCCGGCTGCGCCTAGCGATCACCATCAAATGAAAGCATGGACGGCACATCAAATCCCTAGCAACTTCAGCAACTCGCCGGCGCGTATCACCGCAATTTGCCATCTCCACGACTCGAACATAGATGCAACTCTGCCACTCACACCTTCCTCTTGCCTTTTCGCCATGAAAGCAATGGTGACGTCCTTAGGGTACTTGAGGAGCTGCTCGATGTACGCCTCCAGGTCGTGCACGCACGCCAGGTCGCCGGCCTTGAAGAAGTCGAGGGCGACCTCGACGCCGACGTGCGCGTAGCACGCCTTGCTCCACGGCAGCTCGTACCGCCCTCCCAGAACCCTAGCGCCCTCGTTGAAGAGGACACCGGGCATCTTTGTCACTGGGTCTTTCACGTTCACGATCCGTAGCACCTTGACGCCGAGTTCGTCGCATCTGTTCTTGAACTCGAGGTTGCCCACCCGCGGGCCGGCGAAGGAGAAGACGGTGATAGGGATGGCGCCGCCGTGGGCGTCCAGGTTCATGCCGAGCTCGGCGAGGTCGTAGCCGAGTAGGAGCGCGAGGGAGCTCCCCATACTGTGGCCGGCGAGGGTTATGCTGATCTCTTCATGCTTGTTCTTGGTGATGAGGCGGGTGATCTCGGAGAGGAGCTGGTTGCGGCAGCTGCCGGGGGTGAATTTGCCGGTGTCGTCGTCGGAGGTGTAGAGGGAGAGGAACCCTGATTCGACCCTCACGTCGGGGCGGGGGTCGGCCGGGTCGAACCGCGCTGGGGCGAGCGCGCTCATGAAGTTTGCCAGCCACTCCGAACTGGTCACCGTGCCGCGGAAGGAGACGAGGATGTCGCGCCGGCCGAGCCGGGCGGCTTCGCGGTCCGACGCGACGGCCACGTACCCGATCCACCGGCTCTTGCCGCAGGGGCGGCCGACGCCCATGGGCAAGGCCACGTAGATGTACTTCGTGACGGTGTACCCGGCGCCGGCCATGCCGACGGCCGGCAGCATCTGCTTCTTGCCGTGCTTGCAGTTGAGGTACCGCTTCGACCTCGGGTCTAGCTCTACCGCGCCGTAGCACGCGGCGACGAGTTCCCCGTACCGGACGACCTCGGCGCGGAGCAGCGGGTGGAGCGGTTCCACCAGGCCTCGCCAGTCGTTGGCGCCCTGCACCTCCTGCCACATGTTCGCCAACGACGGCGCTAGCGCCGCGTGCACGTCTGCACGGCCCCCCACAGGCGGCCCCACCACCTTCTTGACCACAGCAGTAGGCGGGGCCACCGTCGTCGCCGCAGCCGCTGGCTTCTGCGGCACGATGCTCAGGCTCACGGTGACAGACGTGGCGAACGCCGCCGCTAGCGGCGGGCAGGCGCGGATGCGCGTCGTCGGCGTGATCGGCGCCACGGCGAGCTGCGCTGCCGCCATCGGGAGAGGGACGGAGGCACAAGAGAGAGGGTTGCAGGCTTGCAGCGCAGTGATCGATCGATCAGTAGAGTGGCGGTTGCGGTGCAGTATGTATATATATAGGCGCCTACGCGGTTGGTTTCTGGTCTGGTGGCTACGTCGTGGCGAACTCGGTGTGGGAGGTGGAGAGTTTGCATGTATTGGCGCTCAGATTTGACCGGGAGGAACAAAACAAACGGGCGGGGATTTTTTTGTATTTTAAAAGGAAAAGTGGTCGGTTGCGGGTCTGACCGGGTATGATCCGAAACCCTATTTGGGTATGACGCATGGGCATCGCTCTGTGGAGCGGAAAGTAGAGACAACCCGACAACAAATGTCACTCGGTGCTGATGATAATTAATATTTGGAAAATGAGGTCGTTTATTAACGAACTGCTCTTCTTATTTCAAATATAAGTCGAATTAGACATTGATACGGTTTTTATGACAACACTTCGATCATCAATTTTTATAAACATATGTTGTTTCAAATAAAAATAATTATACAATATGAAAATATATTTCATGATGAATACAGTAGTACCAATTTAATCTTGGTATTTTTTTACATATTGATGATCAAACCTAAAAGTGTTTGACATACACAAATTGTAAAATAACTCACATTTGGCATCGGAGTTAGTAGGTCACCGGGGTGTAGTATTACTCAGCCAAAGGACATGTGCATACTTGTACCAGGGAACGAGGAAAGCAAGGGAGAGAAAAATATGAGAAATGCAAGCCAACCTGTATATGGATGTTAATGTATTATCTTATTCATCCAAAGTGCTCCAAGATTTATGCAAAGACATTAAAATTATTAGAAAATGAAATATTGGTTTAAATTTTGAAAGTTTGCACCAATCTTATGGCATATTTGATGGTGACGTTAGTACACCGACACAGGGGCAGACCCAGGCCCGGTGCTCGTGGTGCTGAAGCACCGGTTCGACCCATTTGCAGCATGGAATTCCCATAGTGTATTCACCATTCGGCCCATCAATGATCTCAACACAATGACCCAGCACCCCATACCCTCCCGGCCTCCCCAATTCCCCAATTTCTCATCCTCCTCCCCAATTCCCCGTCCCTCTTCCTCCCATAGCGACGCAACACTGCCCACACGCCCACCCCACCGGTGCCACCACCAACCGGTGCCTCCCCCTCCCTCTCCATCCCGCAGCGGCGCAGCGCTGCCCACACGCCCACCCCACCAGTGCCTCCCTCCTTCTCCCTCCCAAAGTGGAGCAACCAAGCTAGTGACCTGTCGCCAACCGGTGCCTCCCTCCTGTAGCGGCGCAACACCGCCCACTGGTGACTCCCTTCCCCTCTCCTCTTTGCAATTTTGGATTGGGTTTTGGATCGGGGAAATAGGGTATTGGATTTGGGGAAGAGCACTTGCACAAGTGTCATGTTCCCTTTGTAGAAAGAATGACAATAAAACTAAGGGGCTTACCGTCTTAAAATATGTAAACTACAAGTTTGAGCATTTTTTAAGACAGAGAAGAATGAAATTGATCCGAAGGTTTAAAGAAAAATTAATATTTTGAAAGCAAAATTAATATTTTGACAGCAAAATTAGTTTGCATGCTAGACCAAGCTAGTAGCATCAATCAATAGAGAATCATTCTATCATGTAAACTGTAAAGGGCATAGCAATTAGACTTAAAACTCTGTTTTGCATAGTATGGGTAGCAGAGGAACCTTAATTTGCGTAGTATGCATCGACTCTTATTCATTTTAGGTTCAGTGATCAAAAAGAAATATAGTTGTACCAAAGAGCTATATATTTAAAATGACGACATCATGTATCACTACTTGCTAGGATTTCAGTTAGATAGAGAGATATTATTCAAAAGAGCCTTAATATAGTTGAACGAACCTTCTCTACCATGTATATTATTAAGACTGAGCTGAGAGGTAAAATGAGCAATGAATGGATGAGTGATAGCATGGTGTGCTAGATTGAGCGAGAAATGTTTGCAACTATTAATGATGACAACATTTTACAATGTTTTGAAAGTTTAAAGTCACGTCGGAACAAATTACCTCGTGTGCACTACTACACAAAGGGTCATGACAAACGGTTCTAAACTATCATCACAGAGGGTTTCTGAACCGTCTGAATTTATGTGTCTGTGAACCGTCTGTGATAAGTCACAACATAGACGATTTTGTGGTATAAACCATCTGTGAAGGCTACTATCACAGATGGCTACCACCAATAACCATCTGTGATATCCGACATATCACAGACGGTTGTTGGTGGTAGCCGTTTGTGATAGTAGGTCTTCACAGACGGTTTATACCATAAAACCGTATGTGATAGTTCCCTCTATATATAGATTTTTTTTGTTTTTCGGCTAGCCCTAGAAACTGCTAGCCATGCCCTTTGAAAACAATATGCAGATAACAGATATAAGCAAATACACAGATACATATATATCAATAATAGATACACATATATCACAGATAAACAAATTTACAGATTGATTATAGATGAATTGTCATAATGTTTTTACAACATGTTTCCAGATACAGTAAGAAAACATTGTTTGTCACTTAAAATTTTATTCAAGCCTAGTGAAACTCTCCTTTTGGGTCAATGACCTCCGTCTTTAAGAAGATGGCAAGCCATCCTCAAATTTTAGAGAGTTCATTCATTTTGACTGTACTTGAACCGGTGTTGATGCCCTGTCGCTAGGAAGAGTGAAGTCATAAGCACTTATATATTAATTGATAAGTAGGAAATAATTACTAAGATTTACAAACCTCTGGATCCTTGGTTGTCCTGTAGGTACCACCCATGATTTCTTGCATATGGCGGCAAACATAGAATCCATATACATTGCCTTGTAGCTGCTGGTGGCACTGCAAAAATAGAATTACATACATAGGTTTTTTCAGCTTGAGAGGCATCATTACGAAGTGTGATATAGGATTATTGTGTACTAGCGGGTACATAAAATTATGTCACATGTTTTAGTGTGGTGCTCCCTTCCATGTGTCTTCCTCCTTTGGCAATGTATGTGGTGAACGACCTATGTGATTCGAAAAAGTTAGCCTCAGCCATTGCCCACGAAGGGTACATAGAGTTATTTATGGATGAAATGAGTTTACCTGTCGATTAATTGTTGCACAGGTGTGAAGTTGTGATTGCTCTTGTCTTGGGAATCAATGTATATTACCTTGTTTCGATTTGGTACAATGACAATTAGAATCCAGTGCCACCTACACATGTATGCCGCCATAGTCCTTAAAACTAAGTTCGTGTTGCATATGAAGTACAAATCAATATGTATAGCAATGAGTGAAGCACTTACTCCTGGTTGTAGGGTAGAAGTATGTAGTCCTTGTCACTGTGAGCATGTAGTCCCGTTGTTATGTAATCCTTGATGTAGGATGCATCGTCGTTGATGCATTGCCTAGAGACCAAGTATGGGTCAAGAAAACCGGTCGGTTCTTTTCTTCGTTTGGCTTCTTGGAACACATGTCTATACATAAGCAAGGAGTTATGGTATTTATCGGTATTACATGAATGTAGACCGTAATTGTACACACTTACAGTGTCTAGAATCTCAAAAGTGAGACGTTGAGGGTGTCGAGGCTGTAGAGATTGAACGAAGTCGTCGAAGCCCACCACGAAGAAGCCAGGCTTGTGGAGAAAATGCTCTACCATGTACTTGATGAGGACAGCCCAAGGGCGTTTTGTCCTCGTCACGTTGGTCTGTTCCATGTACCATGCATGCAAAGTAATGGAACCCAATCCCATGTTGGCTAAGAGCGTATCCGAGACCAACGACTTTCCTTGCTCGTATGTCCAGCACCTTTGACGCGCCTTGCTTTTCTTCAATTTGGTCTTGCTAACACATGTGTATGTGGTCTTCACGGGAGACAAATGGGCACACTCTTCGTATATGCTCGGTGTCTTCTTCATGGGAGACGATATGGTGGCCTATCGACAAGGATCAAGTGCACCTAGGGACATCAAAGGTAGGGTCGGAGAGGCCTTAGGTTGTAGATGGTAGTGTGGATCAGGTGCATGTGGGGACATAGAAGGAAGGGTCGGAGAGGCCTTAGGCTATAGATGGTCATGTGGATCAGGTACATGTGGGGACATCGAAGGGAGGGTCAGAGAGGCCGCAGGCTGTAGATGGTCATGTGGAGAGGCCAGCTATTCATGCTGGGTAGATGCCAGCATGGAAGGGTCCAAGGTGATGCCCCTCTTGGGCCACTGGACGAATGTGTGGACGGCATCCCCTAGTGTCATGATCTCGTCCTTTGGGGGCTTCTCCAGTGGGACGGTCCTAAAACTGTCAGTACCATGTCCACCTAGACCTTCACGAAACCGGTCGCTAGGCACCGTGCACCAGCGTCCCTGGTGGGCATGGATACGTCATCCCCCGCCCAGCCTTAAGAGGAATGGAGCCAACAAGCCTGATAATGAGGTTGCACGGTGTGGGCTCCTACATAACGATACACGATTAGCTAAGGCATACAACAGGTCTATCTATGTAGCATTCCAGAGATGTGCATTACCTGGATGTCGTCGATAGGTAATTGAACATCTCTATGTTCAGAAAGTGGCGTGGACGCGCAGCTACTCCGACATTGAGGGGGATTGGCTCCCAAAATAACGGGTACGGCTTGCAACTGTTTGAGGACTTGATTCATTTGTTCCCGCAATGATGTTATCTGTCCTTAAAATTCTACACGAATCTCCTCTTTCAACCATTCCTCATGCTCAGCCTTGGATCTCTTCCTACTCCTATACATCTCAGAGCCGTTTGGGAATCCCAGCCTCCAAGGTACGAAAACCCTAAGGCCTCGCGTGTGACCTATATGCTCCTTGTTTCCCAGGGCCGTGGATAGCATATCCCTCTCCCTGACTACTTCAAAGGAGCCTTGGGAAGATTCGGTACTCAGTGTTTACTACAAGAGGCCATCATGTTATTTTAGACTTATTAACTATGAAATTATGAATTTATTAACAACTAGGTAGTTCGACATATCTTACCAGACGTTAGGACACTTCCTCGTTTGTCGGGTTTATGAAAGAGATGGTGCCCAAAGATGTGGTTGATGACCTCGCTCTTAACCGGTTTCGGGCGCGCTCGTCTGTGATCCTAGCAAATGGCGGGGAGGCCTCCCACTAGGTTGCCTCCTCGTCCTCCCTCATCCATTGCAAGATTTTATCTGCGTACCCAGCAGGGCCGAGTCTGTGGGGTGAGTGTTTAATCTCTAGAGAGCCTTGTGTGCCGCTCTTTGCTGCTGAAATTTGGCCGTCTTCTTCATTCGCACAAAGGTGTCTCGTGTCGGCGGCTCGACGAAAGGATACTTCATGAAGGGCGTTCGATCCTTCTTCATGTACTCTATGACAAGCATGCTCTTGAAGGTCTTCAACACTTTTCCCATCACAAGGAACGCCTATCATTGCATGAGTCCCTGTACTTCTGTTGGGATCTCGAACGAACTTGAAATTTTAGCCCACAGCTTCTCTTTCTCTTCATTAGTCAGAGACTTCCAGTTTGGTGTGTTGATGGGGACTCGTTCCCTTCCAACTATCCCACAGGTTGTCCGGAATGCTGCCGCTGCTTTCTTGGGATGTAGAGGGACCCCAGTGGGACTGACATCCACGATGGTCATTCGACCCTCAGGCCTTTTCGATATTCCTTTGCCATATCGCTTAGGTACCCTTTTCTTTGGAGTGTCAGACGCATTCGACAGGCGAAGACTGTGCGGACGCCATCTTGTTCAGAGTGCCAGACACATTCGACGGTAAAGACTGTACGGACACCATCTCGTTTGGAGCGCTAGACGCATTCGGCGGTGAAGACTGTGCGGATGCCATCTCGCTTACTTGCTATCTATGGAAACTTTTCAGCAAAAGAAAAACGATGGCAGAAGAGATGAAAAGTTATTTAATAGAACACCTTAGATTTTTTTGGGAATGTAGAAGGTTGATTAATTGAAGTTTACTAATATATAGAACATTGCATAAACTGGTACTACATAATGTGCTAATGATATGGCAATAGAAAATGGGAATGAAAGGCGGCAAGGGAAGATGAAAAATGAAAGGTGGAAATCATAGAACTTCACCTAAAGCTGAAGGAGATACTTAAGATACATATCATAGAATCTGGTAAAATGTAGCCTAATGGCAAGTGCAGCAGAGAGCCCAGTAGTATACCGGTTGGAGCCTTGGAGATGCTCTTATACCATGCAAGTCTTCTCATGCCAATTAAAATGATAAAATGCTCAAAAGATAGAACTTGAGAACAAACAAAATCATCATAATGCTCAGATTTAGTTGATTGTTTATTGCTCTAAGATGTTGGGTTGCTCAAGATGAGTTCTTGGCCTCCTCACCAATTGGGTCAAATTGGATCACAAATTAAATATAACAATTACTCTGAAATAAATTAGGCCTTTAGCTTTAAATAAAATCTTGCTCTTCTAATCAGTCACTTAAAGAAAATCAACAATTCATAGTTCACTGACAGCAGGCAATTTCAATCAACTACACAAGATATCAATTGACAAGACTATAGAGCAGTGACTAAAAATGAAGCACATAACAATATACTGCAGCCGAATGAAACACAGTAAACTGGAAGCATTTAACCAAATGAATCACAGTGGACTGCTAGCAGTAACCGAATGAAGCAATTGCATAGCACAATAGAAAATAACAAGTAATCTACAAGCTCAAGACCAATTTATATCCAAGTGTTTTATTCAATTCTAATTTGACATCAAATCTTCATCGAGCATATACCGAGCCCACAAACCATACAATGCGAAGTCTCCTAGTGTTAAGGTATAACAAAAATAATTTGAAACTTCCACTAGCACAGCACACTGAGCATTGTAAAGCGAAAATCAGAAATAGGAAATTCACGGTGTGGATGGCCCTCAAAGCCACTGAGTTGAAACCGGGCAAGGCACGCCCCATGGTGGGGGAGGAGGAGCGACAAGGGGGAGGAGGAGGCTGAGCGGCGTGGCTCCGGCGTTGAGAAGGAGGAGGCCGAGTGGCATGGCTCGGGGTAGGAGGCGTCGAGGAGGGTGATTCAAGCGGCGTTGGCGCGACTTGGGGGCCACCGTCGGGGAGGAGGCTTCGGGCGGCGACGGCGCGACCTGGGGATGGGCATCAGGGAGTGGGATTCTGGTGATGTCGTTGAGGTCGAGGGCGCTTGGGTGGGGAGTAAGGGTGCTGGGGAGGTGGACGAGCGAGTGAGGAGTAAGGGTGCAAACCCTAGCGGGGCCCTACTTATAAAGTAATATCACAGACGGTTCTATTAAATAACCATTTATGATATGGTCTCATATCACAGACGGTTATATTATAGAACCATCTGTGATATGGTCGCATATCACAGATGATTCTATTAAATAACCGTCTGTGATATGGTTGCATATCACAAACAGTTTGTTCTACTAAACCATTTGTGATATTTTCTTCTATAGCAAAAAAATATTCTATTTTTCGGCTAGCCTCAAAATGCTAGCCATACCCTCTGAAAACAAGAAAGCAGATACACTCGCATATGGAATAATATCTTAATTACTGAATCAATTACAATGGAATATTTTTTTAATTACATGCTGAGTTTCTTAATTACAATGGAACAATTTCCAAATAGGTGTTCACTGTGTGGGATCATTCCACTTGCCTATTTACTTTAAAAAAAATAGCCCTTCACGATGATCGATGCGCATATAGCTAACTTCCTCATTGGGTTCTTCCTCAAGCCTGATGTCGTCTTCAAAAGGAGGCAACTCGTCAAATTGATTGTACTCTTTCTCATCCATGACTTTCTCAACTCCGACAATCCTTCTTTTTCCACGAAGAACTACATGGCGGTTCTTATTTGCCAGGTCCATTACATAAAAAACTTGAACAACTTGCTTAGCGAGTACGAATGGTTCGTCCTTGTATCCGACACGTTCGAGGTCTACAGTAGTGACACCATACTTGTCGACCTTCACACCCTATGGGAGTTTGACCCAATGGCACCGAAACAGGGGGATCTTGAAAAGTACGTAGTCGAGCTCCCAAATCTCCTCTATGGACCCATAGTAGGAGCTCAGCCCACATTTCATTTTTTTGGCCCAGTGGTATGGAACTGCTCGTGAAACGAATCTAGGCGGACATCACTGTTCTAGATTGTGCTCTTCCTATCCTGAGTTGTCGTATAAAATTTGTATCCATTTATGTCGTATCCTTGCCATGTCACAATTATAAATTTTGGTCCTTTTGCCAACCATCGCAGCATATCATCACTTGATGACTTCCCAGTGAATCGGACCTATAACCATTCGTTGAACCGGCGGTTGTGCTCTCTCATGATCCAAACTTTCGACCGGACTGGATTCTATTGGCGTACCATGTCTTTGTGTTCGTCGATATACGGGGATACTTCGATCATGTGTTGCAAGACCGTGAAATGGGCTTGAGTGTACGTATCCAGATCGGGACTGATTGGTTTCCTTCTGATAGTCCCGATACCCTCTAGCCTCCCCTCATGACGAGATAAAGGCACACCTATCGGTTCCACCTGACCCAGGTAGTTAACGCAGAACTCAATGACCTATTAGGTTGCATAACTTTCAATGATGCTGCCCTCCGACCGAGATCGATTCCGTACATAGGACTTGAGAATTCTCATGTACCTCTCGAATGGGTACATGTGACGTAGGAACAGAGTGCTGCATATTTTTATCTCTTTCATAAGGTGAACAATGAGATGGATCATGGCATCAAAAAATGATAGAGGGAAATAAATCTCAAGGTGACATAGAGTCATCACCACCTCGGCCTATAGAGCATCTAGTCCTTCGGGATTGATGACCATCTCAGCAATTGAGTTGAAGAAATAACACAGCCTCATGATTACCACTCGGAACTTGTTCGGCAAAATACTTCTAATTGCAACAGAAAGTATTTGTGTCATCAGGACATGACAATCATGAGACTTCATACCAATTAATTTCAAATCTATCATAGAAACAAGTTTCTTCATGCTAGCGGAGTTACAGGACGGAACTTTCACACAATGCAAGCTCTGGCACAGTTCATTTCTCTTGTCTTGGACAGAGTATAGCAAGCTGGGGGGAGGTACATTTGGCCTTTATCGTTCTCTTTCAGTGCTAACTTGGTCCTTATGTTCATATCAACCAAGTCACGCTGTGCGTTGACACCATCCTTTGTTTTGTCACGAATGTTTAGTAATAGACCTATCAAGCCATCACATACATTCTTCTCCATATGCATGATGTCGATGCAGTGCTGAACTTCTAGGTGCTCATAATAAGGTAAGTCCTAAAAAATTGATCGCTTCTTCCAGATATTCTTCTAACGGGTCCTCAATTTACGTCCCTTTCCAAGCACAGTATCGATATCATTAACTATATTATAGACCTCTTTCCCTCTAAAAACCCTTGGAGCTGAACCATCCTCCTTATTTCTGTTGAATTGTTTCTTCATCTTGCGGTATGGATTACACTTGGGAAGAAACCTACGGTGACACATGTACATAGTTTTGCATGAGTTGTTTAGTCACACACTCGCGATATCATCTAAGTAGTGCGGACAGGCTTTGGCTCCTTTTGTACTGAACCCCGACAGGTTACCACGGGCAGAAAAATCATTGATAGTGCAGAACAACATGGCATGTAAAGTGAAGTTCTCTCGTTTGTACACATCCCATACATGTACCCCTTCGTTCCACAGTGTCACAAGATCTTCTAGCAATGGTACTAGGTACACATCAATATCGTTCCCAGGTTGTTTCGGCCCTTGGATAATAGTGGCATCAAAATGTACTTCCACTTCATACACAGCCAAGGAGGAATGTTATACATACATAGATTCGTAGGCCAGGTGCTATGTCGGTTGCTCATGTTACCGAAAGGATTCATTCCATTTGTACTCAACCCAAACCTTATAATCCCCAGTTCCGCAACGAAGTCTTCGAACTCCTATCAAAGTTTCTCCACTAGGCAGAATCAGTAAGGTGTCTTAGCTTTCCGTCTTTCTTACGCTCCTCTGGGTGCCAACGTAGCAATCTTCCTCCTTTCGATTCGCAAATAAATGCTTCAAACGGGGAATTACATGTAGATACCACAACACCTTAGCAGGAGATCCTTGCTTTACCTCGATGCCCTCGTCATCATCGAAATGATTCTTATACTTGTATTGGGATGCTTTGCAGAGCGGACATACATGCAAGTCTGCATACTCTTTACGGTAGAGGATACAATCGTTCGGACATGCATGTATTGTTTTTACTTTCATTCCCAATGGACAAAGAACCTTCTTAGCTTGGTAGGTGGTTCTGGGCAACATGTTTTCCTCCGGGAGGATGTCTGCTAGGAGACCTAACAACACCGTGAAACTCTTGTCAGACCAACCATTGCTTGCCTTCAATTTCAATAATTTAAGCACGGATGACAACCTTGTGTATTCCGGCTTGCAGCCCGAGAACAAAGGTTTCCCGAGTCCTCCATTAAGCCCTCGATTTTACCACTCTCTCTCTCTCTCTCTTTCTCACTATAGTTCCCTTTTGCATCGTGTAGCATCTGATCTAGATTGCCATCGTGCGACATACCCTCATCGAAAGCACAGTCCACATCCAGCATATTGTTGTCTCCCTCGATGATGTTACTACCTTCCGGTATAATCCACCCTTTACCGTGACTGGTCCAACATATGTACTCCTCTTTGAAATCCCTTCGAATCAAGTGCGCTTCGATCTGCGCTGGGTTGGCAAACATGTTCAGATTATCGCAATCAATGCATGGATAGTACATAAATTTCATCCTCTTCTTCAACATATCTTGCTCGGCAACTCTTCTAAAAGCAAACACGCCATCAATGTACTCTTCACTCACACAGTTCTCAACATACATTCAGCTTTGGTCCATCTACGCTATGCATATAATAAATTAGTGTTAAATTAGATTAATGCTCTTATAGCTAGCTAGCCATTACACTTACACATATCATTCACTTTAAATTGTTCGTCTAAAGTAGCTAGCTATGTACTATTCATGAAGCAATATATATATCAAGCAAGAATATGTTGATCTAAACCTAGCCATCATCTCTCTTGATTATAATGCATATAATAAGAAGCAAATACTAACCTTATATCACCAAGAACAAATAGATCTACAAGCACACTTACAAATCTTGTTGCTTCCTCGCTTGCTTCCCTTCCCCTCCTTTCCCGCTTCTGAATGCGGTGGGTGATGTGGTACCGTGTGGTGCTAGCTCACTGCGTGCAGGCAGATCCGTTGGGATGGGCCAAGCATTTAATAACAGAGTACGTATCACAAACATTTGTAACCACAAACCGTTTGTGAAACAAAATTATCACAGATGGTTCTTGTAATTAGAAGCGTCTGTGATACTTCACAATCTGTGAATTATCACAGACGGTTCTTGTTAAGAACCATCTGTGAACTTTCACAGATGCTTCTAATTATAAGAATCGTCTGTGATATTTTAGAAGCCGTTTGTGAACTTTCACATACGCTTCTAATTACAAGAATTGTTAGTGATATTTTACAAGCGTCTGTGATACTTCACAGACGGTTCTTGTTATGAACCATCTGTGATATGTATCACAAACGGTTTAGTGGAACAAACCATCTGTGATAGTTCATACCGAGAAAGTTTACATAGAAGACAGTAATATAAACACATTATTCAGTAAACATGTTCAACATAGACAGTTTACATATGGCTAAACTGGATTTTTTTATATCATTTTTTGTATTTACATATGGTCAAACAACGTGGCCAGTCGCTTTTTACAAAAGATTTTAAAAAGTAGAAATAAAAAAGAACAAGTTTTTATACCGGCCCAAGTAGCTTGCTATCTCCATCTTCAAAACTTTGTAGGCAACGTCATCAGCATCGGAGGGTTTAGGATCAGCATAGGTGGCCTGAAACACTTCCAACCGTTGACACGATCGTTCGAGAGTCGCCCAAAGACGCTCCGACTGAAGAATCAAGTCGAAATGCGCCCATAGGCTCTTTTGTCTTGCTTGAGGGGTCTCGGCTTGGTTGACTCGGTGGCCCGCTGCCTCGATGTCCCATTCCATGCGACGGTAATCCTCCTGCAGATGTGCAACATTGTGCTGGAGGACTATGTCGATGGTGAGGTTAGCTCACCAGAAGCGGCAAACCACCTGGAGGACACCGCGGAGGAGGTCGTCTAGACGGTAGAATGTCACCATCACGTGCCTCGGCAGAACCTCCGTCGGACGAGAGAGGACAATATCCTTCCATAGCATCTGCTAGCGTACGGTCGGCTAGGTGCTCGTACAGGATGGCCAAGTAGGCCATCAACGCAGGTGTTAGGGGAGAAGAATGGGGTGCCATTGTTTTTTTAACTCTACTATTGTTGATGGAGGGTGCGAAAGAGAGTAGAGGCATGTGGGGAGATCATCTTCTGGCGGATGATCATTCTTATAAAACAAGGAGTAACGTCGGCGCGCGAGATGAAGAGACGCATTGCGCGGGAGCCGAAGCGACAATGATGCGTTTAAGAACCGTCTTTGATAATATCACATACGGTGCTATTTAAAAACTGTTTGGGACATCTGCAATTATCACAGACGGTTCTTAACAAAGAATGGTCTGTGAATTATCACAGACGGTTATATTTAAAAACCATCTGGGATGTCTACTCTTATCACAGACGATTCTATGTACAAACCGTCTGTGATAATTACATATCACAGATGGTTATAGCTGTCACTACTAACATAGACGGTCGCGATTGTAAAACCATCTGTGATAATTACAATACTGACGGTTCTGTGGAACTGTTTGTGATGAGGCATCCAGTATAGCCTTCTCTGTAGTAGTGGCAAGAACTTAGTGGTATGTTTTGTATATGATGAGAATATCAACCATAAGGATGCAATCACTACTTCGA